>MU857863.1:0-16413 GCA_033296725.1 Corynascus novoguineensis | reverse complement strand
CAGCCCTGCCTGCCCCACAGTTGCGATCCTTCGCGTAACCACATCAATTCGATCACGTACCCAAGGTTGCTTCCCATCACAGTTCAGACCCTTAATGCCTTGCCGACAAGAGCAAATCCAGGATCACGAAGCCCATTGGAGCAACTAGCCACAGCGTTGAAAATGCCAGAACAGGCATGCCAGCCATATATTCGCCATTTACGCGCCTACTTCTGTGAGGCGTACTACTACATCAAACCGCAGAAGCAGGACAATAGCAACAAATTCGCGCCAAAAGCCGAAAAAGGCCGCCTGATTGGCTATGCTGACCTATACGGCAAGATCTACTGGATCTGGAACCCCAACACCGATACTATCGTGCGTGCCAGCGCAGTTCGGTTCAACGAAGGCCCTGACTACAAGCCTGATGACGACGTTGATACCGAGTATGAAGCCGTGTTCACAGATACCATTTCTGAAGAAGAGGAGGCTCTGGTTCGTACTCAATAGTCTATCACGTTGATCCATCCAAATGGAAGGAAACAACAGATTGAGAGTCATCCTGACCAGCAAGATCAGCAACAGGATCAAGAAGGGCAATAGGAGGAAGAAAACGCTGTTGGCTGGTATAACGCCCACGAAGATATCCAAGACGAGATTGTCGTCAAAGTGCCGGATACAACAGTACAGCTCCCAACCCCTGAGGCTACCCCCGAGGTTACCAACGAGGCTACCAACGAGGCTACCCCCGAGGTTACCAACGAGGCTACCAACGAGGCTACCCCCGAGGCTACCCCTGAGCCTCAACCTCACTCCGACGAAGGCCAACGCCAACAGCTTGACGACGACGATTTAAAGGATATCCAGGGCGATGCGCCCGTCCCTCCTGATCACCACTTGGCGCCCTATACAGGACATGCCAGCGATGACCGTACGCAACCGACTTCGTCGACGATGGCTGAGCCTATGGGGGGTTCGACCGACCAACCCAATGAGCCCTCTACAAGTCGGCCACGACGTAAAAACGTTAGATACGATACCGACGATCACTACGCCAAATTGGCCAAAGGGAAACTACCAGGGCAGAGCTTCTATACGGCTCACTTGACTGAGCCGCCTATGCCTGTACCATCAATTACTATAGCTCTATCCTATATCAAGGTTGAACACGATATCGAGACCTCTCGCCGCGCCAATTTTCCTAAGAACTATCGACAAGCGACCCGTCTTAGCAACTTCGACGATTAATGGCTTCCAGCCATGCGGCAACAAGACGATAGTCTAATCGCTAAAAAGGTCTACGATTTGGCTCCTAAACGCCCAGGGATGTCGATATTACCTAGCAAATTGGTATATGACGAAAAAGTCGATCCAATTACTGGCACCACGACACCAAGAGCAAGATGGGTTGTCTGTGGCAACTTTGACTAGGGCTCCTGGGATTCGCAAGACGTGTATGCCGCTATCGTCAATAGTGTCACTATCAAGACCTTCTTCGCCCTCGTAGCAGTCCAGGATCTTGAGTGCTATCAATTCGACTTTAAGACTGCCTTCCTTAACGCACCTATCCCTGATGGTGCTAAATACTACGTCGAACCGCCTCCAGGGCTTAGAAAACCAGCCGGATATGTCTGCAAGCTCAACAAGGCTCTATACGGCCTATGCAAGAGCCCCTTATACTGGTTCCTTGCTATCAAGCCTGTCATGGAATCACTAGGCTTTAAGGCCCTCTCTTCAGACCTCTGCCTCTTCCGTCACAAGGAATCTGGTGCCCTCGTTGTGCTATATGTCGACGACCTTCTGATCGCTGCTATCAACATCGGCATCATCAAAGGCATTCGAGACAGCCTTCGCGCGATCTACGACCTCAAGGAACTAGGCGAAGTAAGGCGCTTCCTAGGATTTGACGTGGTTCGCGACCGTTCCGCCAGGAAGATTTTCATATCACAGGCCTTATACATCAAGACCCTACTGAAGAAGGTCGGTATGTGGGATTGCAAGCCAGCTATAACACCCTGGCCAAGCAAATTCGAACTACCTACTACGTGGGAGCCCTTGGCCACTGAGTAGAAAGGCTATATCAAGAAGACTGGATCCATTAACTGGATATCTAGTGGCACACGGCCAGATATCAGCTACACTGTTTCGAGGCTATACGAGGCGAATCCTGGGCCCTCGCAAGCATACCTGGACCTCATGAAGCACCTTTTCCGCTACTTGCGTGGCACTATTGACCAAGGCCTAGAATTTGGTGGCCATCTTGATATCAACGACCTCAAACTCACCACTTTCGCTGATGCAAGCTGGGCTGACCAACAGCCTTCCCGACACTTAACTGGTGGTCATGTAGTCTTCGTAGCTGGTGGCCCAGTTATCTGGAAAACGAAAAAGCAGTCATTTGTTGCTCTCTCAACCATAGAGGCTGAATTCGCCAATCTTACGCCCGCGGCATAGTCAGCTCTATAGGTGTCAAAGATACTAGAGGAGTGTAGCGCACCACAGCCGTCACCATAGATCCTCTTCACTGATAGTCTCAACGCCTACCTTGCTGTCATGAACCTATTGAATGTGGCTAGGACTCGCTGCATTGACATTCGTTACAAGTGGATAATTGAACAGGTTCAAAATGGCCGTCTAAAACTCAACCATATCAATGGCATTGAGATGGCTGCCGATGGTCTGACGAAGCCACTACTACGAGAAAAGCATGCTAGATTCGTCAGACTGTTGGGCATGACTATAAGGCAGATACCTTGGACAGATTGAAATAGGCTGAGTTAGATGGATTTGACCAGGACCTCTTTGGAAGGACTTCAACACCATGGATCAAACATGTAGATAGTAGACTGATACTGGGAATAGTCTCGTGTCGGCAGAGGGGTGTTTGTCTGTGGGGGGGTGTTGTGTGGTCCCACCGGTCCCATACTCTCGTTGCAGCCATCCACCCCCTGCACCTGGGTTCGCCCATCTTCCATTCTTTTCCATCAACAACCAACAACAACAGGATAGCAACAACATCGTGAGATCGACCGATTTCACCAGCCATTGTGATACAAGCCTGTTTCCCAACAGACTCCGACTTCTTGCCACAAGTCTCTCAGCTTTCTCAGACATTGAATGTTCCAGCCACTCAACCTGAATCTCAAGGCGAGTCGCGACCTCAGACTGCACTGCGCTCTTATTCCTCCATGTCTTCGCGTCTAACACCGATGGGGACTTGGCAGAGGATATCCTGTTGCAACTAGGAGGCACAAGTTGGACATCATTGCTGCATACAATGGGGTCTGCATCACTCACAATCGGAATCACGCAACAACGGGCTTGCTGGCCGATGGCAGCGCAGATATTGCGGAAATCTTCCGGGCTAGCAGGCACGCTCGGTGCTTGACACTAATAGTCAGCCGGGGGCCTATGCGGGAGATGGTATATGATAACCGCCACCTACGGGACTCGCAGTCCAAGGCAACAAGCCCAAGGAGATCTGTTGCGCAGCACTGGGGGATCCCGTAGAGTCCAGGGCAGGGGACATACGGCGGGATTGGCGGACAAAGCGTTCCCGTCGTTGTGGCAGTGCCAGAAGTCTCAGTCGCGATAATAGGCCGAGTCGAGGCATGCCTCCACTGCGGTGAGCGCTGCCACGAAGCAGCCTGCGGTGTAAGCTGCCATGACGTCTGGGACGGAGTCTGTGCTCTTGCTGGGCTCGGAACTGTAGCAAGGCTGAAGAAGATGGCGAGAGCCGTTACCGCGAGGTTCATTTTGTGGATAGACGACGGGGGGAGGGTGAAGACATTCTCCCAGTTGTTCTATGGTCGAGTGATAACCAAGGCGCTCGTTTGCACCCTGATTCCAAGAGCGAGCCGTAGCAGACCAGACAAGATATATAATGGGCGATAATCCTTCTGCTCCGATCACTGGATGCTTTTGACCCTGAAACTACCAAGCAACGCAAGGATTGCCCTGGATATCGCATCACGCGGCGTGCTGACGTCGGGTGACATGCCTCGCCTCTCGTAATACAGGGTCCGAAACAGGTTGCATGCGCTGGGTTAGTCCTACTTAGTCGTGCATTGTACGGAAGGTTGTGCTGACCTCGAACAATGACGCGGCCAGGATCAGATGTGCCACAATCTGGTAATCTGGTGCTCGCGCTGCTCGGGTGGCGGGCGTCGCGGTATTACGCGCACTTTGGTGGCCTGATGCCGGTTGTGGCCTCGGCAACCCTCGGCCGTCTTCAAACATCTTCAGCCATCTTGACCACGGAACCACGGCTACGGCCCAGATCCACGGCCACACGCTCTGGCTCCGCGGCAATACACTGACGTCTACGCACACGAAGTGGCGAGGGCTCATGTCAATGGTATAAGCCTACCGTTGATGGGAACGGACTTTCTGTCTTTCTCTTCTTTCTTTCCCAAAGTTGATTGTATTCGTACTTTCCTCTATAGATGGTTGCAAATACACTCTCTTGGACCGTTACAGTTAGAACGACAGATAGAAGGGCATAGGAATCTCGTCCCCTCTTCTCAAAGAATCACAATGCCCCAAGACACAGAGAAAATGTCCAAGAGTGGCGGGAGTCGACTCTACAGGTTGGGTCAAGTCCACCGGCAAGCGTTGACATGTTTACATGTCTGAGCCCCGGCAACGCTGGCCCTTCATTTTCACTACCCTCTTCCGCCCCTCCATGACCCTCCAAATAGATGTCTCACCAAGGCGGCTTCCGGGATCGTCCCATCGTTTGTGCTGTTGGAATGTGGCTGGCCCATGCCAAAGCCATCAATAGTCAGGACCAAGATGTCGCCAAAGAGTGTTGGTTCCGTCATATACGATAGGTCCTTGGTTTCATTCAAAGTAGGTTCATGTTCTTGCAACTGCTGGAAGACAACCTCGGTCCACGCCGCCGGCCCTGTCACGTTCATCACTTCACCGCTGGAGGGGCGAAGCTGGCTTAGAGGGAGTCCATATGTCTCTGACAGTTCGCTCAGCGACCGGAGTATCCGGTCCACCATCTTGCGGAAGACAGGGTGGTCTGGCGCTGCAGCAATCGTCCACTGACCGAATTGGACAGAGTGAAGCATCTCTCCCCAACGAATTCCATCGCGCTGGTCGTATTCGATCCCCACGATCATGCGGACGCGATCTCGAAGTGAAGGCGAAACCCAGGTCTCAATGGGTCTCAGCGCAAAGGTATCGATGTCGGTATAGACGCCCCCCTCGATGCTCAACAGGAGGTATCGAAGAAGGTCCGACTTCATGCCAACGTTGGGAATAGCGTTGTATGCCGCAAGGATCTTTGGTTCATTGGCGAAGTGACGATGTACGAACTGAGCTCCTCCTGTTGGGCCCACGAGCGTGCTGTAGCCGCAAGATAAGCCATTACACTCATTGCTAGACACCTAGATCGTTTTAAGAATAACAGCCGCAATATAATCGAGAAGAGAACAGAGAGAATGGGGCGATCTATATCCTTACGGTAGATCCGACGAGCCCAGAGTCTAGACACGGAAAAAAGAGAAAGGGCTGCCGTGACTTACTAGGTATAATCGGGATTCAGAGCGAGCCACGATAGCGTGTATAAGAGGCTGTTAGTTTTAACGGAAAAGTGGCCATCCGGCTGCTTCTTCGGGAGCATTATCTGCCAGACTTTTGGTGGAATGTGCAGAGGGTTGTGATTCGACGGTTTCGGGGCGCCCTTATGCTGGCCGTCCGTCTTCGTTGGATATAATTGATCCTTGCCCATCCATAGGCGCTGGTAACTGCTGATGGGGAAACCGCCATATCTCCAGAGGGCTGTCGCAAAGAGAAGAAGGAGCGTCACGCCAGCAGCCGCATGATTTCGATGACGACGGCGTGCCATATTGGTAGAGAGCTTGGTCTACTGATAAGAAACCTGGCGGGATTTTGCCGCTCTAGTGCGGACAGAGTTTCTGATGAGAAAATACCGAATATCCTCGAGGGGTTTCGAGGGGCAACTGATCGTTGTATGGGTCGAAGCGTGACCCCTGGGCGGTGGAAGCGGAAACGTCTGCCAATCACGTCTCGTTTTACACGAGCCAGGGGCATCAGTTAACCTAACCCTGTGTTGGATTATACCACTTGTCATACTAATCTAGGAAGCCATGACTTCTTACGTCCACCATTGATGTGCTTCAGATCAGAGATGTTGTGGAATGGTAAGGTAGTCAAGCCCGAGAGTGTGGTAATTGAGCACTGACCGGAAGAGAGCTTCTGCATGGCTTCCCCATTACGGCGTTGGTTTATACATTGCCATACCGGCCGAAATGTGACAATGTCGCTAGGTTCTACTTCTTGAAGACGAGGGAGGCATCGGCGCGTGACTATGTCTAATACCGCAATAATTATGACTTGCCACTCACTGCGTAACACGAGTGCCACAATAGTTGGGACATTTTTTGGCTTTCCTTGCTCGAACAACCCTGATCGGGCGTCCGGAACTTGTCACATCATCCAGTGGCAGTATGTAGATCAGTCAGTTTCTCCAAACATCGCAGAGCAGACGGTGCACTGGAGGTAGGGCAAAACTGCAGCAGGGAGGTCGTGATGCAAAGAGAAGTGTGTTCGAGGACACGGTGCTGCGGTGTGTGATGGCCGGTCACGATACGACCTGTCAATGGGGCGCAGGATCAGCGGATACATCTGGTTCCGAATTAGCTGTACATACCTCTCATCGTATCTAGCTGTCCTACGACGTGGAGAATGGCGATTCCGGGTGGTGAGACGTGTTCGTCTCCTGTGATTCCAGGTTATCCATTTGACTGGCCACCTCTGTCAGTAAGACGTAATACAAATAAGGGTCTAGCGTACGACCCTCATGGATGGAGGAGAAAATCACAAAATCAACGTCAGGCAGTTCCGCCCAGCGCCCCTGTACGGTGGTCGATTTGGCTTAGCGGAAACCTGGCCTGGACTTATGTTTTGGGAAGCGCGTCTTCACGTATCAAACCATCTTGCGCTTGCCCGGAACGGCGTCGTCGGGGGTAGTTGTTGATTCACTCCACTCTCTCTAAGTTCTACTGTGATAGGTCTTTTTGGACTTGCTGATCCCGAAGATCGGATACGCAGCTAACTCATGAACGCAGATGAAGTACATACTCTCATTAGCCTTCCGAGCCCAACAACTTTGCTGAAACCCCTGCGCAGTATAGAGACTCAACTCCCCCTTCCACCCCCCCATCACGATGCTACTAAAGCGGAGACTATCCATCACCATCGTCATTGTCATGTTAAGTACTCTTGCTCTCATCCACCATTCGAGAATAGGTGACTGGTCGAGTCTCGACGTACGATACCATCACGACGACGCACAACACAAAGAGACCCCTGTTCCAATTCCTCCACCGCCTCTACCACCGATACCACGAAGACCTCACGCTGATCCAGCATGCGACGGCTTTCCGGATACGAGCAGGGTGCTACTGGTCATGAAAACGGGCGCATCGGAATCCTTCGCCCAAGTGCCTACGCAGCTATTGACGACGCTCAGATGCCTGTCCGACTTCCTCATCTTCAGCGACATGGATCAGAACATCGGCGGCCAGCGCATCTACGATAGTCTGTCGACCATATCGGCCGAGGTGCAGGAAGGAAACGTGGACTTCGACTTATACCGCCGTCAGAAATGGTGTCCTGTCAACCAGGCGCAGTGTAATGCGCTGGGGGATCCCAGGAACGAGGGCTGGAACCTCGATAAGTATAAGAACGTACACATTGCCGCCAAGGCGTATGCGATGCGCCCGGGCCACGATTGGTATTTATTCGTCGACGCTGATACTTATGTACTCTGGCTAAACATGATGCAATGGGTGAATCAGCTGGACCCAACACAAAAGCTATATCTGGGTAGCGCCGCGGGACTGAACAACTTGAACTTTGCCCATGGCGGCTCAGGCTACCTCGTCAGCAAAGCGGCTATGGATGCTTTTGTGGGAAGGGCCCCTGAAGTTGGAAACGAGTATGATAGATATGCGAAGAGCGTATGCTGCGGCGACTATATCTTTGCATTGGCCTTAAAGGAAAAGACGAGGGTCGAGGTGCAGCATATGGTGAGTTTATACTATCGTGGCCTTTCCTGCTTCCCATCCCAGAAACGTACTATATCGGCAAATATCCGTTAAGTAGCGCGTCGTGCACAACCCATTTCCTCTTCCTCCTTGGGACTGGAATGCTAATTCTCTGTAGTTCCCCACGATCAACGGCGAGAAACCTACGACACTCCCCTTCGGCCCGTCCCACTGGTGTCAGCCCATCGTGACGATGCACCACCTGAACGCCGAAGAGATCAACATGTTCTGGCACTTTGAGCGCCGCAACCAACTCGTCCGCACCAAGTCTGGCAAATCTCGCCCGTTGATCCTCAAAGATGTGTTCGAGGAGTTTGTTGTTTTGCACCTCAACGAGATACGCCGGGACTGGGACAACATGGCCCGCGACCGAGTCTACCTCGACAGGAAAGCTCAGATGTGGGACGACGGGCAGCTGGCACGGATGAAAAAGGCTGAGGACTACAACAAGTACGAGAAAAAGGCGCACCTGTCGTTTGAGGATTGCGCCGCCGCCTGCAAGAGCCTGCCTTATGGCGAGTGCTTCCAGTACAAGTACCAGAACGGTATATGCACCATGGGGAGGGCCATAACTCTTGGCAATCCCATCAGGAGGGGGGAGGAGGAAGACCAGAGGATCACAAGTGGTTGGGACGTGGAAAAGATCCGTGCCTGGGTCCGGAAGCACAGCAAATGTGATAAGATCAGTTGGCCCAGCGTTAGGACCAAGAAACCAGTGGTGCTGAAAACCGAGATGTTGATAGAGAATGGAGGAGCCGCTGTTGGGCATACGACAGTTCTAACGTGAAGCAAATATAATTCGTATTTGAGGGACCGGAGCACTGCACGGTACCGGTGAAGTGCTTCTTGCAGTTGAAGCAGGCAGGAGAGACCTTCCAGCACATCTTGAAAGCTCGGCTTTGGGGATTCAATGCGAGTTCCAAGGGAAGAGGAATCAAGTTCAGAGCAGATAGCGGCGTGTTAGTTGAGGTATTGTTGATGCAAGAGATTTTGATAGGAGAAAGGGGCGTGCAACACGGAAGCCGATAGGCACAAAAGGAATATATGGAACCACTTTAGGACTTGCTCCAGGGCAGTCCAACAAGACAGTATAAGCGAGGGTATTAGCTTGGTTGTATTTTCTTCCCGCTGGGCGCAAGCTCCTTGGATATTCTTCAAGGCCTTTCAGCATATATGATAGGCTCAGCCTGCGGCACCCTGGAAGGGTATGTACCATATGGATGCTAGTTCCCGCCAGTCCAGACCGGCGGGCCCGGGATAGTGTAGTTCTGCGAGCGTCAATATTCCATCTCGATCCTCGGGCACGGTCCGACTTACAAAGGTGAAATGGCCGCGCTGCGAGTACAAGTCTCCGCTGATGGCCAAGCCCGGTTCTTGCAGCAATCATCAATCAGTCTTTAAACCTTCCACTCAACTCCCAAATGGAATCCCGAAAAAAAAAAAAAAAAAGACGTACCATCCATGGAGTAAGCCCCAGGGAACGCAACCAAATACTCCTCCCCCGGAACCTTATCCCCATCCCCAATGACCGTCAACTGCGCACACTCGGGATAAAACTGCGGCGGCATCAACTCAATCATGATAATTTCATGCCTGATCAGGTAATTTCCCGGCTTGAGGTTCTTCGGGATCCTAACACCCCACCCGGTCCTAGTCAGGGTATACTGGTCCCATCCCCACGCCGAGCCAACGTCGGTCCTGGACCCCCATTGATCCACCTCGCCGCCGCCGATGAGCCCGGACTCGTAGATCTTGAACTAGACTTCCTTGCCCTCGGCATCAAACTTGTCGCAGGGCCCGTTGCAGTCGGCCATGTAGGCGATCAAAGGGCCCGTGGCGTGCACCCACGAGTATTCGGGTCCCACGCATTGTATGGGCTTTGGAGGATCAGCGAACTCGGGGTGGAGGTTCTGGCTCGTTTGGTTGAAGCCGAGCGGGCAGGCAGGGGGGATGTAGTAGGGCCGTGACGTTCTCGCCGGCGCGGATCGGGGCGTGCTGGGTTGGGTGGCTTTTGGCGAGGGGGTTGCCCCGGTTGCAGGCGAGGTAGGGGTGGTGGACGGACTGGATTGGGTCCGGCCACCAGCGCCGTTGGATGCCTTTTGGTTGGTCGTCTTCGAGGAGCCAGGGGTAGGAGCTGTAGGAGTTTAGGTTCGAGATAGCAGGATAGAGTGTGATACTCACCCCGCGTACCACACATCGCCGATGCTGTAGTTGTAGACGCCGCCGTGGCCCAAGACAGCCACGACGAGAGTTACGAAGGGTAGGATGGACGAGAAACACATGTTGGTAATGCCGACGTTACTACCGCTTCAGATACAAGCCCTCAGGGACATAGCATGCTGAACTGGAAAGTTAGGCCTGTCTTTAGACCTATACTGTAGGGGCATCGGTCATATACAACCAGGTGCTGGACATGATTGCAGCGTGTTTCCACTACGTCTCCTTGCTCGGACTTGAGTCTTCGACTCATCTCTACGGAAATTCTGCGCCAGATGCGGGGCTTGTTGTCGCAGAGTCGTGAAGGATTCCGTATCAATATCGAGGCATATGAACTGAAACCCTTGAACGTCACCGTTGCAATGACTTACCAATCGACAAAGGGCACATTGGCAGATAGGGCTGTTGAATCTACATGTAATGGCCCCCATAGTGAACTGCTTCTCCGAGCAACCCACCTTCGGCCGCTAAGCTTCCGGGGCCTATTCCGGAGCGGATCATGCCGAAATGTGGCTGTCTCATGCAGGAAGCTCTTACGCACCAATTGGAATGGTATACAGACCGTTCCACTACCGTCTTTGTGTGTATCATTAGCTTAACACAGTATTTACCTACATCGAGAAACAGGAGGCAGCAGAATTCCCTCTACCCATATACCGAACATGTTGTGAGCAGAACCCCTGCCAAGGAAACACGTGACTGCGAAGCAGTCACGCATAAAGATGGTTCTGACCTCGCCTGTACTTTAAGAACAACGATGACTTTACCTTACTTTTGATACTCATGCTAGTGTTCAGAAGTGCCGACCACAGAAGGACTGTCGGTCTGATCTGTGGTTACCAAAGCCCAGTTCACCGTTACCGCTAAGTAACCTGAAAAGGCGACCAGAGCGCGTAACAGAACATGTGCCTGCGCCGTCCAAAACACGCGCACGACCTCACCGCTCCTCATCGTCGTTGTACCTCAGCGCCTGGAGTATTTGCGTCTTTGGGAGACGCCAGATCTCACTCGTCAGAATCACGGCTAAGCCAGGCCATAGGCAGGCCGACTGGGGCCCACGGCCCTCCGTCCAGAGGAAGAAGAGAATGTCACATCAGTGGAACTGCTACTTCGGAGTCTACAGATTTGTTAAAAAACCTAGGTACAGAGAAGATGTTGTGAGTATATAGAGTTGGGGGCCTGGGCCATCCCAAACGGGATCTCGTTTTGGGAAGTGCAAAATAAAAGCCTGATCCTGAGCCTGATGCTAAGCCTAAGTCTCTTCTAGGCGCTCTTCATCAACAAAAATGGACGCAATGGTGCGCATTTTGTAATCCTCGTCAGTAATGTCGACGGCGTGGATATCAAGGTCGTTGTCGACGGGCTCCGACGCGGACGTTAGCTCAACCAGAGCCGCAGACTGGTCAAGTAGGCAGGGTATGGGAAGAAGCACAATTCTTGGGAACCCGCTGCGCATTTCGAGGAATGTCCTGAGGTACTGGGGGAATTCCACCAGAAGGTGGGATTGTCCACGGCCCCTTTGTAATGCGGAACATGCTGTTGTGCCCGTTGTATGGCTTACTCGCTTATAATAAACGTTAGATGTTTCTCCCGCCTGAATTGGGAGGGGCGATAAGGCGCTATTCCGAAGATATGCCGAGACTGATTCGATTTGAATGTCTCAAGGGTTTCTCTAATTGGCCGGATTCCATTCTGTACACTAGCTGATCCACTGCCCCTGGCCATAACTCTCAGGTTTACCTTTCTCATCCGCCGAGAAGGTCCTGTCTGATTTTCTTGAGACTTGCATCAATAGACAGATGTAAACTGATTGCACGCTCTGCTATTGTCGCAAGCTGCTGAGAGGCCTTGACAATCCCGGCAGGTGCATTTTGCACAACGACGGAGGCTAGCAGGGCTAGCTCTGGTTCAGTAGCTTTCATCGACGACCTATTACTTAAAGATAGTTAGCATAAAGTTGCATATATAACAAATAGGTGTTCATACGCGAGCCCCTCCGCTGCTTCTGAGTAGATAATGACAAAAATTGGCGACGGTCCTGCGAGTGTTCTCCAGCGCCGGGCGACTCGATTACGGTTCTTCACATCGTACACCTGGAAGCCGTCAGAGTTTGAAGACCGAAGTAAGGGGCGCTACGAGGTGCAGACCAGAGACAAGCGAGACTTCTATCCGTCGCCCGTCCGAAACTGCGTCTTCGACCGCATTATTGCTTATATGAATGTCACGAACTAGCCATATAATGCGGCCCGGAGCACAAGCCACAGTGGGAACACACAGAGAGCCAATCGCTTAGATAACCAATCAGAGGCAACGCAGGACTGATCGGAGTGATCGAGGAACGATCGCTCCGACCGAGGGAAGGCTATGATCGTAGCGGTCGGCCACGATCACTACGATCAGCAACACAGTCACAGGAACGATGAGTATATATACTTCAGTAAGGGAGAGCCCTGGTGGCTCTCCAGCTAGCAATACAATCACAGCTTTGGTCCTAACTTTGAGAACACCATCACTGTGAGAAACACTCTGTTGTTGTAGACCCTTTGGCTCTACCGAACCTTCAGACTCCGTCAACCCCGACCTTCGCTGAACCCTTTCAGAGGATAGTCTGACCGGGTTCGTCACACGACCGTATCTATGCTAGCCTCGGCTGTGCTAGATCTGCGTACCTCGGCCTCTACAAGTGGTAGCTCGTCCAGAATCCACTATAACAGAAAGCCGTGTCTCTTCACGCGGGTGTACTGGTAGCGTATCGCGCACTTAAAGGCAAGGTACTCGTGCCACGCCCCACTTAACTGGTTCTCGCACCTTGCTCGCACCAGTAAAACTGTGCTCACTACCAACTGAGCCAGATCACCAAAAAAGCCACTTTTTCGACATCAACTATCTAGAACCTCTTCAACATGCGCTTCCTACACTGCGATTCAATTATTTCAGCTAGACGCAGTCGACCAGTAAGCCTCCATTTCCTGGCTTCTTTTGCAGCAGCTGCAAATGCCCGTTTGAGGGCGTTGTGCCCCTTCAATTCCGCAGCTTCGACCATCCTCCTAGCCTTAGCCAAGTCATCTTCCTTCTTTTGCACTACCATGGCACGCCCCTGAGCAACAGTTAATACCCCTCCCAACTATAGGGGTATATTCCGCATATTACGACGGGCTCCGGCAGTGACCTCTGCGAGACGAGTCCTCCCAAGATCCCGTTTAGTTTGAACCAGCTCTATAGCTGCCACCAGCGAACCACGGATAAACCGGCTTAGATCGTACGCAAAGTCGGGATCTATGTTGTCATCGTTCTCTAGAACACTCTCCAAGCGGTCTACAACCTTGTTGATTTGCCGTAGTGTAAATAGCGTTTGAACGGGGACAAGTAAGGTCCATCTTGATAATTGGGTGGGGGGGGTGAGGGAGTCTTCCTCGTATTACGTTTTTCCATATCCTGAAGGACTACTTGCGGGTTGAACAGTGAGATCCCTATCTTCTTAAATACTGATAGAATTGAACTACGTTTGAAGGCCTGTTTACAAACTCCCTCGATAATGCTCAAGAACTCAATCTTCGTGATGTTGACAAGACCATTACGAACCAACAGGTCTAGCGCCTTCGTATAGTAGTGCTTTAATAGCTAGAAGATGACAACATCGAGTGGTTAAAGTAAGTAAGTAAGATATAGTAGAAGGCCGAAAGGTATAATGTCGTTGGCTTCGCAATACTATATAAATTCGTATATACGGTGCGAGCCATGCCTATCCAGGATCAGGAAGCGCTTTCTACTTTCTGTTGACCGCTTAGAATGCTTGTCAAAGTGATATAGCTACTCTAAGCTGACCATATCGTTTAAATACCTAGTCGAAGTAGGGTAGATGGCCATATTAGGGTCAAGTTCTGGTTGTTGATACCAGGACGCCATATATAGTTGGCCGGCAAGGATCAAGAAGCTAGGGGTCACCTCGCCACTAGCAGAGATGGCTTCAACCGCTATTGCCGATTCCCTGTTCTCAGAGATACTAAAGTAGTGTACTCGCTTCCGTTTGGTTACGATCAAGTGGTCCTTGCCAACCCCAATACGAAAGCTAGTCTCATCTATGTTCTATATATTAGAAGGGGGTATGCTATGCTCCTGAATGACTTCGTGGAGCTGCCGGAAGTAATCTCGAATACAGATCGGGTCCTCTACATCCTGACGTTCGCTCTAAAGCTTCTTTTATATACGTTTATAGTAGCTATGGCGTTTAAGAAAGCGGGTAGTCTAGTTTTGGCCGACGACTAGGGGGGATATGTCACGAACTAGCCATATAAGGTGACCAGGAGCTGCAGCCAACATGTGGGGACACGTAGATAGCCAATCGCTTAGATAACCAATCAGGGGCGGATCATTGGTTCAACACTATGATCCAAGAACAAGAGACGGATCGATGGATCATTGAAATGATCCATCGACGAGAGACGGATCGATGGATCATTAGAATGATCCATCAACAGAAGACGGGTCGATAGATCATTAGAATGATCCATCGACCAAGGTACTAGGTACAAGGACAGGAACTCTAGTATATAGTCACTCGTTCTGGAGAGCTTAGGGGCTCTCCAGCTAGCAATCACAATCACAGTTTGGTCCTAACTTGAGAACACCACTACTGTGAGAAACACTCTGTTGTTGTAGACCTTTTGGCTCTACCGAACCTACAGACTCTGTCAATACCTTCGTTGAACCCTTTCAGAGGATAGTCTGATAGAGGTTCGTCACAGGATAGCTGCTCTTGATGGCTATACTGCTTGGCTAAGATATGGTTGGCCGCGTCGGTAACGAATTCGGGCCGTATTACAAGGTTGATATGATCACGCCGGTCGATATACCGGCACAATACGATCTCTTCTGGCTACGAAAGTAGAGTATTGTGGGCAGGGCGTCCCTTGAGGGGTCCCCCACCGTCGAGGCGGCGACGTAGGCACCCCCGGGAAATGCCGAATTCTCTTGCAACCGCGGCAACTTTGAGGTGTAGCTGCTCTTCTAGCATTTGAAGGGCGTCTTGTATGCGCTGCTCCATGGTCAAATTGGCTTAAAATGCCGTGGTTGTGTTGAAATACGTGGTTGGCGATGCGAATTTTGAAAAAAGTGGCTTTTTTGGTGATCTGGCTCAGTTGGTAGTGAGCACCAGTTTCACTGGTGCGAGCAGGGTGCGAGAACCAGTTAAGTGGGGCGTGGCACGAGTACTCGATCCATTTAGTCAGCTTGTGTGGGGACAGGGCTCCCACTAGGCGCACAGGTCTGTGCGCTTAGTCATCTCCAAAACGTATTAGTCATCCCAAAATGCATCTATCCGAATATAGACTCCAGAGCAAAACAAACAGCTCTTCAACACCAAACCAACGCTATACTAACTATATTATAGTATATCTGAATAGCGTAGAGGGCATGCCTTTGCATTCCTTCTGTGGCCGACGGCGTGGCATTTACTATATGTAGGAGCCTGTCGAGCCTGGCTTTCGACTACCTCAAATTGACTCGGCTCCTGCTTTGTACTTGACACTAGGAGCTTACTTATCGTAGCTTTTGGCTCTATACGACTGGGCTCTAGAAGCTGAAGTAGAGCCCTATCACGTATTAAGCGCCAGTACGAATGGAAGACTTCAAGAAGAAGAGGCTCTTGATATCTAGTTAGTATATATATATATAGAAGTCCGTAGACACATATAAAAGTACCCGTACAAGTAGACGACGGAGGAGGGTCTTTCTACTATAATCGCCGCTGCTCCTCAACCTTCTATAGTGCTTCGTACGAGACCCAGCCCTATACAGCCCTATATAGAGCTTTATCGAGCTCGAGGGGTATACGGATTTGTTGTTTGGCTTGGTTAGACCACAATTCAGAGAGCTGGTTGATTAACGCAAGACGAATTGCCTTCTATGCTTCGAAGAGGTCAAATATCGACCTTCGGAGGTATGACTTGAGAAGCGCGTAGATCCTTTCAACGCAAGAGGTAGCCGTATTTCCAAAATAAGCTTGCCGGTCGACCTATACAGAGACAAGCTTCTCCTTATATGGTAGAAGCCATGTCTCCTTGATATAGCTAACCTGTATAAGTGTGACGAACCTCTGTCAGACTATCCTCTGAAAGGGTTCACTGAAGGTCGGGGT
>MU857862.1:0-16424 GCA_033296725.1 Corynascus novoguineensis | reverse complement strand
CCCCGACCTTCAGTGAACCCTTTCAGAGGATAGTCTGACAGAGGTTCGTCACAAATAGGTAGAGCTTATTAAGGTAATCTAGGTCGAATTTATATTTAAAGATTAAGGGTCTTTGGCGGTTATAAAGCCGGTTATCCTAGATATCTTTAAAGATATCTTTAGGTCTATAGCTTAACGTATTAGGCCTTATATTAGCTATACCTAGGTGATAGACAATTCTAAAATTAAACCTTAATAAGAATTCTGACTATTATATATAATATAGTAATGGCTATTTAGTTGTTATAAATATCTAGAGGTTCTTATAGTCGGTTATAATGTCGAATTATAAGGATCTTTCTAGCTCTAGGTACTATTCTTCTAATACCTTGATAATCATTAGGAGCTCCTTATTATAGATATTATAATTATATTCCTATACTAAGTGTTTAGCTAAAAAATAGATTACTAGTCTAAGTTTATTGTCTTTATTAGGTAAAAAGAGAGTACTACCTACTACCTAGTTAAAGGCGTCTATCTCTATAACTACTAGTTTCTCCTAGTTGAATATCTTTAATGTTAACGCTATAATAAAACTATATTTTAAAGTCTAGAAAGCCGTTTTATATTCTTTTAACTATAATATATTGTTCTTTGTCAGATCGTATAGTGGTTTTGCCGCTCCTAAAAAGTCCTAGATAAACTATTAATAGAAATTTATAAAGCTAAAGAAGCGTTAGAGTTGCTGTTTCGTCATTAGTAATTGTTAAATCAAGATAGCTTTGACCTTATCAAGGTCTATCTCGATACTATCTAGACAGATAATTAGCCTTAGATACTTTATCTTTATAGTATAGAATTTATATTTGTTGATATCGATCTATAAGCCTACTTTGATTAGTCGTTCTAGGACCTCTTTAACCTATATTATATACTCTTCGATAGTCTAAGAGTAAATGAGGATATTATTAAGATAGGCTATAGTATAGTCGTTAAATAGGTTATATAAGATATTGTTTATATAGTTCTAGAAAGTTGTTAAAGTATCTTATAGGCTAAAAGGTATAAGTAGGGATTTATAAAGGCCAAATCTTATAATAAATATTATTAGCTATTTATAACCTTAAATGATATAAATACAATTAAAGGTAACAATAATGTCTAATTTGATAAAGATCTTTGCTTTATTAATAGAATCAAGTGTTTCCTTAATTAGGAAGATAGGGTATCTGCTCTTTAGGCTAATATTATTAACTATCCTATAATTAATATAGATCTTGATCCCTCTATCTGGTTTTTAAGCTAGTAATAGTAGTAATATAACGCTAGACTTTGATAGCTAGATAAACCCTTTCTCTAGGTTATTATTAAGCTACCTCTTAACAATATATAGTTCATATAGTAAAAGTGGTCTATTATAGGTAACTAGTAACTTATTTCCTAGTATTAACTTGATCTTATAGTCATATAAGTGGTAGAGTAGTAATATATTTATATCCTAAAGAAGGAATATAGCCGCCTTATTATAGTATTAGGATAGTAACCATTATTAAATCTCTACTAGTAATAGTAATCTACTATTAATCTTTATAAAGAACTTGTCAAAATCATAGTCTATTAGTTTATATAGAGTCTTATTGTCTCTATTAATGCTACTAACTATATCAATAAAGTTATAGAATTTATAAGGCAAGGTTTGTTTGGCTTTATCAGGTTATAATCTCTTTATCAACAAGTCTTTAAAAAATTGCTTAAGAAGGTCTAGAAGTTTAATATTAAAGGCTTTGTCTATTATATTTTAAAGTACTTCTAGTATAATACTTATAACACGAATATTGTTCTATCTATAAAGGAATATAAAGTTTAGGGTATTTAAGAGCTTGATATTGTCTCTATTGATCTTTTTGGTCCTGGTTTTTGGTAGTAGAACTAGCCTTAAGGTCGGTTAAAGGCGTTCTCTACTAGACCGTCTTATATTAGCTAATAGTAACACTAGTACTAGTAACTTCTTTAAGGTATTAGAGATAGATATACCTCTAGTGTCTAGGGGTACTATAGTCTAATATAGCCCTAAACTATCTAATAACTATTATTGTTTCTTATATAATCGTTATTGTTAATAGTTTTATAGTTGTTTAGCTCTCTATATAAGTAAGAGTTCTTTCTTTGACAAGTCATTTAGTAGTCGTTTAGTTATTATTGATAGTAATAGCTCTCCTTTATCGGGGACCTCTTCTACCTAGGCCTAAAACCTGGCCTTCCCTAGCCTTATTAGTACTGTTGTCAATATTATATATTTAGTTAAGGGTAATAGTTCCCCTTTATCAGGAACCTCTTCTACCTAGGCTTAGAATATAGCCTTTGATTTTATAGGCTCTATTAACAATATCGCTAGTCTAGTTAATAGTAGTATACCTTAACTACTAATGGTCCATTATACTTGATAGTTATTAAGGTACTATAAGAGGCATTTACTATAACAATACTCTATAAAGGTAAGATAACAACTTGGCTAGTCAATTATTAGGTTATACTTCTTAAGCTATAGGAGGCCTAAAATAACAAGGTTCTCTAACGATAATATAGTAATATAGAACGTTAATTGTTTAATATAGTCCCCGATTTTTAGGGTTACTAGCGTTGACTATTCTACCTAAGATATAAACTTCCTATCTACTAGGAGAAGTGGCTTTAGCTTGTTTAACTTTATAAGGCAAAAACGATTCTTGACTATATACTAGTAGTCTATAAAGGCTAGTACTATATAGCCAGAGTCTATAAAGGCAATATAAGGGGCTTTATATTTACTAATTATTAGGTAGGAAGATAGAAGAATAGATTTAGGGCTATAATAAGGGTCTTAATGACCAAAGTATTGTCAAACTAAGAATAGTATATTTGCTCCTATAGGCGACTTACTATAGGAGCTTTCTATTTCCCTGGTTCTAGTTATTGGTTCCTTTACCACTAGTTTTACTGCCTACTACCTAGTAGTCGTTATTAAAGGTAGTGTCGTTATAATCGCTATTGTCGATAACCTTGTCTAGGATTGTTCCCTGGTTAGGAAGGTCGGCTATATATAGCTATAAGGGCACTTTACCATGGTTATAACCTCCTTGTAGGGGGAAGGCTTGCTATAGGAACCGTTGGTAGTTTGGGGTATAGGTGCCATTCTGGTTGTTATAACCATAGGCTCTATGGTTACTATGGTTGCCTCTATAGCCTCTATGGTTGGCTCGATTGTTGGTATTGTAGGCGGTTTCTAGGCAACTAGATATTAAATGGCCTACTTTTCTATAATAGAAACAAAGACCTTCTCGTTAATAGCGATCATGTTTAGCTAGCAAGATCTTATTAAGGTATAATTTGTCTAGTTCTATTGGCTTGTTTATATAATTGTTGTTATTGTCCTTGTTACTCCTATTGCTATAATTGTTACTAGTATTGTTGTTTACTAGCTTGGCCTAATACTTTTACTACTTAAGATTGATTACTAGTTACTAGGTTATCCTGACCTAGCCTTCCTAGTCGTTGTTATTAAGGAGGTTGATCTATATTACTATTATATTGTTTAGGTCTTGGTTAACTTTGTTATAGAGTTCTTAGATACGGCTAGCCTTGTCCTATCTAAGGATATCGGCATTATTAGAAAACTCGGTCAAAAAGTCGGTAAAGTTGCTATATTTATCCTTCTAATATAGTTCGGCCATTTTAAAGGCTATATTCGCCTTATAGTCGGCCGTTATATACTTGGTTGTCAGGTGTTCTATAAATGCTATAGCTATTGCCTAGGGCCACTTGTCTAACTCCTACTAGTTATTATAGACCTTTTCGACGTTATTCTATACTCTTATAGCGGTAACGTTACCTAAGAGCAATGACGTATAGATAATTTTGCTAAACTTGTCCTAGAACTAGTTAAAGAAGAAATCCTATTATACTATAACTTGGTTTTTCTAGCTTAAAAATATATTGGTTTGTTTGACTAAGTTCTACTTAGATCTAGTAAACAATTATAGGTATAGGAGGTTACTATTACCTCTATTATTACCATTGTTTAGGTTTTCTATAGATAAGATAGCTATTGTCAATGTTATATTTGTTATATATAGCTAGTCGATTTAAGTTTTTAGGCTCTCGATTTCTATATTTTAGTTTGTTTTAGCTCTTAATTAGTCAATTTATAGATATAACTAATTAATCTTATCGACTTGGCTATTAAAACAATCGTTGGCCTTATATGTTATATACTTTATAATACCTAACTAGTATTATATATAGAGGCTTATTGTTGTATCATTGTCGTTTAAGGCTACTACTCTTAGAGGAGAAAGTGACTTGGTAGGAGCAATATATTCCTTGGTCGTGTTTGAGAAGTAGGCGATAAGATTGGTCGCCTGTCCCTCTTCAATTCCTGGGATTTTGATGACTTTGAGAAGGTTGACAATGTCCTGGTAGAGGTCACAAGACTATATGCCTCTACTATCGTCGCCCTCGAATAGTAACATCCTTATAGTATCTATATCCTGACTTTCGTCACTAGCGAATCGGATGCCCTAGCCTATAAGCCTATTTGACGATCCCTGCCTGCCTTGACAATACTTGACAAATTGGTTATCTGACGTTATACTACTATAGATTGACCTGTACTATAGAATCAGTCGATCGGTCGGTCGGTTACAATATATATAAAACCTTGAAGAAGCTATTGATCTTGACGATATCTACGTAATTGGTTTCTATATACACGAGTTATAGGTATAACCAACTATAATAGAAAGCAACCTTGGGTATGTGATTGAATTGATATGGTTATACGAAGGATCGTAACTATAGGGCAGGCAGGGCTGTCGGAAATACAGCCCTAACGAGCACTGACCACGTAGGGCAGTACGACCCTAACCCTAGCTATATCTACAACATGACAGTCACAGGCAAAGCCTGTGACACCATGTCCCATTCAATCCAGAGCAGATGATATCCTAGCTAGATACCGGGCTTCGTACGCCTATACCTCCTTTCGTCCCCGAGGCTCGTATATCTAGGTCCCCATGACAATACAAAATTCCATCCAGTCTTTTTACAGACAACACACATCAAGGACTATGTCGCTAGACACCAAGATAGCTCTCCAACGCCAGCTTTTGGTACCCTTGACCAAGTTGGAGGGTTACAATGGTATACACGAAATGGTGTTGATCAACGCTCATATAAAGGAGCTTAAGGGTATATATACAATCAAGCCTTGAACAAAAAACGGTGGGCTAAGGAAGTCGCGTCCGGGAAGGAGGACCACTAAGTGTATAGGATATAGCTGATATCCTAACCGAAAGTGATGTACAGGCCTCGTTTGAGGAGGAAAGGCGGTTAAGAGGTGGTCGGATGAGAAGCAGGACATCAAGCTTACGGCATTGTAGTAATTGTGGCAAAGCAGGGCATAAGCGCCGTACCTGCCATGCTAAGAGGATGTGGAAATGGACTGGGAATAAATTTAAGCAATTTTGATCGATCATTTTCGTAGTATTGATATTTTGTATCACAGTTTAAGATAGAAAAAGTACGTATTCGCTATATATACGCGCTCGCTTTGTAGTCACGTTAGCTATATTCGATATGACAAAGCAGCTCGCCTTCGTCAATCGTATATATACTGAAATTGGATCGCAAGTGTCGACTTGCAATTCGACAACCTTTTAACGTATTCTATACCTGTTCGCGTAGTCATAACAGGGGTATTTTATTACTTCAATCTCCACTTTGAAGAGTAATTTGAATCGTACTATAAGCAGCCACTTTTATCTTCGACAGAGCCATCGTTATCTACGGTTTGTTACTCTCTCTATCGCAAACATAACCAGAGAAACAGAGCCATAGCTGGCAAGCAGATTGTCAAGACCTATAGGAAGAGGTTTAATCGCGGAGACAAGATCCTCGTTACTATATTCAAGAACAAGCAGGCCGATAGTCTTTGGCATGCCGCGAAGCTCTTTGGCATCCTAGCAACCACCTATATAATCGTATTTCTAGACATACAATAAGATGTCTAAGCAATACCTCTAACGCCTTTTGTTGTAGGAGGAAGAGTCAGTTGTTAAAGCTATCTACCAGCTAGATATATAGGGCTTGCCAATGACAATCTCTGCCCTCGAGAACTAAAGGGTTTGCGACACGGTTAAGGTTATCCTTCGCTAAGATAAGGTCGAAGGCTTCACGATCTAGCCTAGTAACCACAAATAGGTCTCTTATCATCGAGTATATCTTGGTTAGCAACTTCTTCCTCCTGCCATTTATGATCTATAAAGGTATATAGATTTAACATTTGAGTGTTAACAAAGTTTATAAGACGATCGTTATCTAGATGTCAAAAAATAGATAGGGGCAGATGTGGTTCGCGGGCAGTAACGATGGAGCGGTGATCGAGCAGCGATCACACGTCTCACTTCGGCAAGGAGCCAGGATCGAGATAGTAGGGCGACGAGGATAAAAGGGAGGAATCTCAGGCAGGGCAGGAGAAGGAGGGCAGAGTTTAGTGTGCTTCAATTCTATCACTTGCGAGGAATCATCTCTTATGGTGCTCACATCTCTACATGCCTCTCGTACCCTTCACTCTAACCTTCAACCTACAGGACCATTCCGGTCCTGACACGTATATCATCTATCGCCTTCTTCTTCTCGACAGTCATAATTCGTCACTTATTATACCAATATAAGATTATTGTCCTCTATTTACTACTATATTCAAAATACAAACTATAGCTCTTGACGTTCGGGTGCTTAGTCCCCTTATAAAGGCGTACTAAACGGCTATCAACAAGGGGGCTTTATTTGATTCTATATATATTGGCAATTTTTAGTTCCTCGTGATCTACCAGCAGGCTTATAAGACGATATAAAAGAACATCTCTAGAGCATAGTATAGTACCGGCTTGGTTCACTTTAACCTATAACAACGTCTTGACCGCTACTATAAAGCACTACTATTTGTAAGCTTTACTAACAAGACGGCTGGTCGGTTATGGTCATAGCTTTAGGCGTTCTAGCTATAAGAGTCAACGATTATATAGTGGGTCCGCAAAAGTGTCGGAACACTTCACTATTTTACCCCGCCACCACGTTTATGACAACCTATTCAACCTCCTACCAACACATCAATTCTATATTAATTACAATAATTGCAAGTGTCCTAGAGACCTTGAAAACAGGGCTTCAAAATGATATATATCAATACTTAGTATACCACCCCCCTGCTTTGATGACAGCCTCTAACCTCCTTGGCATTAAATCTATAAGGTCCTGTAACTCCCTCTATTCAAATAGTGATCGTAACCCGAACTAACTAGTCCTTTGAGTCCTGGTTCTTCGGTAGGTCTACTAGGCCCGGGTCCTTCTTATAGATCTGTTCCTTGAGCAACTTCTACAGATTTTCGATCGGGTTAAGGTCCAGGGAATAAGAAGGCCAATCTACCAACTCGACCCTATTATTTTTAGCCCAATCTTTCAACCAATCTTGGACTATATAAGCCATATATATTAGAGCGTTATCTTGAACGAAGATACTGCCTGGCTTATAAACTATCGGCAAGTTCTACTATAAATAGTCGAGTATAATATACCTGGTAACTCCTCTATAGGTAGAATTAGGGTCTCTAATCATCGGCTATAACGAGGTCCTGTTATAGTAGGAGAACGCTCTCTAGAACATCTATAAATGCCTTGTTGGTTTAGCCTTTGGTTGAACATTCTTCGGCTTTAAGCGTTTGCCCTAATTATATACTAGGGGCGAGTTATCATTGATAAAGAGTTGCTTGCCTTCTAACAAAAAACCTAGGCTTGGCGCTCTCCTTTGTCGTATATAACTATAGACTCGTTAGAGGCGATCTAACGCTACTACTACTAGAGTTCTTTAGCTATATAAGCTCTTATAAAGGCAAGCCTCTCTACTATACTCTCTAGGGTTAACCTTGGCCTTTAGAGTGCTTAGGAGTGCCGAATACTAGCCTCGACAAGGCGCCTATAGATGGTGTCGATCGAGCAGCTAAGCCTAGCCTTTTCTTTAAGTTCCTGGCAAGAAATGAAGGGATTTTGATCAATAAACCGGTAGAGGTACCGAATATCCCTTTCTATAAAAGAACGTGGCCGCCTAGAGCAAGGAAGTGACGGCCGACTTCTATTCACAATAACGTTCTACAATCCTATAGGCAGTGCCTAGCGAAATGCCCCTCGTGGTAGCGATCTGGCGGTAAGACTAGCCCGCCTCTTTAAAGGCAAATATCCTAGCCCTTTTATAAGGCGAATGCTCTTGTTATAAGGTTTTTCGACGTCGACTAGGTGTATACGGCTCTATTGAAAAGTAGGTGGTGTTTTGGAAAAAGTATACGTGTCGTGTCGTACGGTTAAAGTGTTCCGACACTTTTGTGGACCCACTGTTGAACAGGTTCCTGTCTTGTTTATAGCCCCTTAAACGCCAGGTCACTAATTTACCTTAAGACAACCCCTATATAAAGCCAATAATGTCACCCTCGCTACCTTAACCAGGAGTTTGTTAATAAGAGCAAAGAAACGTAGGCAAACAAGACGAACCACTTTAGCGAGACCAGGATACTGACTTATCGAGGAGATTGAAGACCAGAAGAGGGAGCGAGAGAAGAAGGAAGCCTTTAAATAAAGGGGACAAGAACGGCGGGCTATACACTATATGGCGTTGTCGGCTTTTCCTAAGATAATCAGAAGGAGTATAAAATAGATATAAGTATACTTGAATAGTAAGGATTCGATTATATAGATAGATAGACAATGATTTACGTTGAATTTGAACCAGACTGTTTGCTGTTTTGACTATTTGTTGGCATTGATAATGCCTTGCTTATAGGTAAATTGGGTAGCACTTTGAATGGGGTTTTGGCTACACGAACACGATAGCTACACGAACAGGGTATAGAATACGTTATAGTAGGTTTGATCAATCGTCATATTCGACCGAGTAGTAAGTATTTTCAACCTTCTTCACTATTTCTAATTAATACCTTGTTATTATGCTCCTTGAAAGGGAAAATCTTAAATCGGAATACCCCGTTGTTATCTAGTAAACAGGTCTAAATTATTTAACTATACCATATAGAAAAAAAATTTGTTGTTGGTTTATATTATTATTATTATTATTCCTACACCATAGGGGCGATCGCCCTGCTCTATAAGTGTAAGTGGTCCCTCCTCGCTATTTTATATACGTAGTATCTGCTTACATACGTCGCTCTAGCAGCCTTAGAGGCTCCGGGGGTGCTTCCCATGATCCCGCTCATCCAACTGTCCGGAACTCACCTTTCCGGCTTGGTGACGACGACGAAGCTATAGGCGGCCATCCGGCCGGGCGTCTCACTTCGATACGTAGCTGGCGCTATATATCTAATTGTTTAATGTAGCGCTAGAGCCTAATAGCTCTCCTCCTCCTCTTTCTCTTCCTTCTTGTCTCCCCTAGGCTATTATTGATCTCCTCATCCTCTATTAAATCCTTATCCCCATCCTCCTGCTCTAGTTCTAGTGTAAGCCTATACTCCCTTAGCCTTCTAAGGCTTATAAGCCAATTGACTATTCTTGCTACATCTAAGCGGTTTCTAAGCGCCTTGTATAGGGCATGCCGGTCCCTGAGTTGAGGTCTGGGTTTACCCCCTATAAGCTCCCGATCCTGGCATCTGAGCACTAGGTGAGCTACCGTCTCTAGGGCCTCGCCACAACGATAGAGCGGTATAGGCACCTCAGGAACCTGTCTTGCGAAAACCCGTCTACGGCCGATCGCCCCCGTACGAGCCTACGTCAGTAGAGAGCTCTTGGCTTTGGTCAGTCCCTTGTAGGTTTATAGTGGTGTTGGTTTATATATTTATAAGTGATAGCTATCATTCTAAGCATGCTATAACACCACTAGGAACCAATTAAAATTATAATATACGCCCCTGCGCCTTAATACCCTATATATCCTGGTGTGTTTAGGTAGCTCCTTTACAGAAAATTTTGTCATTTCCTAGCAGACGAAATGCTTTTATGGACGTTAACATGGCTGGTTACCTTGACAATCATTATTGTACAAGTGAGGAGACAGTATCCAACATTTGTCAACCCTGGTTGCCAGCCCATAAATTATTTGTAACTGCTGAATCCGTAGTTGCTAGGTTTGCCATATTGTAAGAGACAAGCAGCATAGATACGAGGCTCGTTTACGCTATAAATACTACTCAATTCTGCGAATCGAAAGCCGAAGAAAAGAAGAGGAAAAAGTAGAATAGAATATAAGGCCCCCGTAGTTGTATAGGAAGGGTAATAGCTCTGCCAGAGGCTAGTACTACCCAATATAGAAGTGTAGCAACCTTCCGTCATATACATTGCCGGAAAAGCCATATTCCTTCTTTTATTGATTATAGGCCATTCCTTTTTTTGGCTTCTATAATTTGAGGTTAACCATAAGGCCTCTTTTTCAAACCTTTTAAGAAGCCATTTCGTTTACTCTACTTGTTCTAACGAAATAATATATCGACCTTTGTTATAGTTGCTCTTATTGTTGGTATCACTACCAAGAAGTTTGAAATTTTAGGGTATAGAGGACTAACACGTATTATAGAGAGTCGTAAGCTCACTACCTATCTACTAAACAACCATCCTCAATTACAATACACCAGCGCTAGTAATAAATCTATTCCGTCAGGAATAGATGTATAAATGATTCTATAGCCTCTAGGCAAGCGCAAGCATTATGATCAGGCTTATACACATTCAGTGCAGACCATAGTACAAAAATCTCTTCCGCCACTACCCTCCTGCTTCATTTCTGAGACCAACTTCTTACCCGCGGCTCTCTAGTAAGTCCCGTAATTTTATAGGGTAAGTAATCCAAGCTATATACGTGGTTTTCTTTTGTCTTTAGCGCTTGCTTAGTACCTTATTGGCCTTTTATAGCGAAGAGACCTCGGCATGAAGGAAGCCATCTCGTATATTATAGGTATAATGCCCTTGGTCAGCTGATCTACAATAGCCAGCATTAAGAGGCTGTCTTTATAATTGGTAATACAAGTCTTGATAGGCGTCGACTACGAGTTAGTTTCTCGAATACTCTAGAGTATCTACTCTGTAAAGTCATTGACATCATCTATAATACTATACTTACCCTTAGTGTTTTATACAAGCGTAAACTTCTTATAAATGACCTTTGAATTGTTGTATTTGATTCTTCAATAGTCATACCTATATATTAACCGCATATAGAGAGAGCTCTAGCTAGCGTTTGACGAAGTTGTAAGTCTACCGTTTGCGGACAAGGGGCGTGTCGCGTTTATAGATGGTTGACCACATCTTCTATACCACTCAATCTAGGTAAAACTGCGCGTTTAGGTAACTCAATTATATATCGAACTAATGCCTACTCACTTCGGAATCGGTACGCCGGTATGACGAAGAAGCTAGACTTCAACAGTATATGTACTATAATTGGATTACAAGTGTTGACTCGCAAGTCGACATCCTTTTATGGGAGGTTGGTGCTGCTTGGTCAATCATAACAGCCGGCGCGAGTTGGAAGTGGTATCGCATGTTGTAGGCTTTATAGCGTGTCGGTCATAGACGGTTGAAGCTGGCACGTTAGACAGCTCTTGGATTTAGTAAGGCCCTTATAGGCTTATAGCGGTTGTGCTAGAGGGTCAGTGTAGATATCGGCAGCCTCCCTATAGCGGTGCGAGCGTAGCCTGTCTATACGCTCTATCTCTGCTGCCCGATGGATCTTCTACTCCTCAATTGTAGGTAGGTCGGCGCTCACCTTTACCTACTCTACGTTAGGCGTTTGTTCAGAGTCTACGCCGCTCCGCTGTTGCTTATTATCCTCGATATATGCTTGTAGCCACACCTTGGCCTAATCCTATTTCCGTCGCCCCGACACCGCTAGCGGAGGTTTTAGGGATGTTCGGGTCCCGCGCAGTCGTAGCTAGGAGGCTATAGTCGCGTATACGCTATATAGGAGTTGTACCATCCTAGTTCTTCCTGTCTCTGCTCTGCCCTCGCCAACCACCTGTTAAGATATAGGTCGATAGGAGGTACCCAGGCCATACTCTCCACGTTACACCTCGGGCTGTTTTATAAGCCCTGTTATAGTCCTTAGGCAACACGTCTATATTGCTTCGAAGTTATGTACAAGTCCCCTTGGCGGAGCAACATATATAACACCTACTCTTGACGAGAAGTTGAAGTTTATAGTGAACATCTTTTTATAGTAGAGAAGGAAAACGGCAAATTTGCGTCTTACATAGAATTTAGTTAATATAGAAGAGCACTAGTCGTAGGTAAATAGTAACTTTTGTATACACCATCTTGGCTAATAGATATAATAGCAAGCCTCTAGGGTGCTAGTGAATAGGCCGCTGTTTATAGAATGTTAAAACCAAAATTTCTATATTGGGTGCTAAGGTTCTAGAACCTAATAAAAACATCGTGCTTAGGAATGTCGCTAACGCTAAGTATTTTAGTATATAGGAGCCAGTAACAAAGAGGATAGCCATCAACAGTGTTTACATATAGGTTTAACACAATTTAATTAGCTCTAGTACCGTAAAGGGGATTGAAACTATTGGCTACTTTTATCTCCCTAAAAATTTTTAGGAGCAATAAACGACTATACTCAAGCTTTAACATTCGACGACTTCCGATATTTAAGCATATTGTTTATGCCCGTATAAGCCAAACAAACATTGATATTACTATAAACAAGCTTAATGAATTGTATATATCGCTAAGCAAGCCCAATTAAAGGGATAGTTAGTATTACTAGTGTTCTATAAGCAAACTAGTCATTATAGCCAGTATTTATATAAAAAGCTTAGGCTAGTAAGGCAGATTTAGCTAGTATATCTACTTGCCTGTAGCTTTTATAAGGTTCAACCTTTAGATTATATTCGTTTTTCTCCGCTCTATATACCGAACTCTTAAATTCGTGGCAAGCTTTCTAGCTTTAGCTACTATAAACAAACGACATACCATTTTTAGCTCTTATCAGAACGTATCTAATGTTAAAAGTCAAAAGGCAATTCCAGACCTATACTTTTTAGCGTAGCCGAAAACACCATCACCCTAAGCCTAACAATAATCTCTAGACTACCTAAAGGCAAAACATTTGTATATACGGAGTTTGTAAAAGACGGTATCAGAATCAGTAAACGGCTTATAATGACTATATTGGCCTATATAGGCAATGCCCTTATACCACGGACGTTGAACTTATATCTTCTAAAATATAGAGGCTTACGAGTTATACAAAGGTATTGCCAACACTAAGTTAACAAGCATGAAGGACGTCATATAAAGCTGACGAACATTCTTTGTCCGTAGAAAGCCCCCTAATAGAATAGAGGTAATAGAAGAGCCATATAGTAGAGAATCCGAGAAAATCTCTTAATAATTTTAGAACTATCGCCAAATAGAAGAGTAGTAGTAGTTTGTGATAATTGCTTTCAGGTTAGAAAGGTGGCCTAGGTGAACGTGGTCGTGGTGATAGAAGCCTATTGTACCTTTATATCAGGACCAAAGAAGTGGTAGGGTATAAGTCTTATATCAGGGGGTCAAAGCGCTTCTAGAGCTACGTCAGAACAGTGTCTCGGGCTAAAACATAGAGGCAGGTGTGGTTCACGGGTAGTAACGAAGGAGCGGCGATCGAGCAGCGATCATACGTCTCACTTCTACTAGGAGCCAAGATCGAGATAGTAGGGCGACAAGGATAAAAGGGAGGAATCTCAGGCAGGACAGGACCGGGAGGGCAGAGTTTAGTGTACTTCAATTCTATCACTTACAAGGAATCCTCTCCTACTATGCTAACATCTCTATATGCCTCTTGTACCCTTTACTCTAACCTTCAACCTATTAGGACCATTCCGGTCCTGACACTTTAATCATGTTAGGGGGTCAAGACTCCTATCCTATTCACCTTTACTACTAACTGCCTTGATTGTTAGGGTCATTGGTCCCACTTTTCTCATTCTGTTTACTAACACCATAGAAATCTTCCTTGCTTCTTGTGACGAACCCGGTCAGACTATCCTCTGAAAGGGTCTAGCGAAGGTATGGGTTGACGAGTCTGAAGGTTCGGTAGAGCCAAAAGGTCTACAACAAGTGTTTCTCACAGTAGTCGTGTTCTCAAAGTTAGGACCAAAGCTGTGATTGTATTGCTAGCTGGAGAGCCCCCAAGCTCTCCAGAACGAGTGACTATATAGTGCTAGGATCTGGCGATCGCCCGCGATCGCCTGGCTATCGTGGTCTATCATGATCGCTCGGGTAGCTCAGTCTACCAGGGCTACCTTTCCGTGCCACAGTCCCGCCTGAGCCACAAGGTGGCTCAGTGCTTGGCGGTAGCTCACGGTAGCCCGGCTACCCGAGTCTACCGTGGTGTGCTTTATTCCTTGGCGCCTGGCTCTAATTGGCCGTATACTACCTTCCTTGTTCCCACCAGGCCGCGATATATGGTTGGTTCGTGACACTTCTCTTACTCTATAAGCACCGACATCAACCTCCGTGAATCGGGATGCACGCAGACTAGCTCCCACCGCTGCCAAGGTAGACCCGACATGAGATTGGAACCAGGAACCGGCGCTTGGACGGGAGGATGGTTTTTCCGTGCCCTGCGAGTGCACCGCACGGCTTTCCAGCCACACCAAGCAACCTACCCTACACCCGCCGCCGACGTGGGTGCGTCTCATTACCAAGTAAGGTAGAACGTAGACGAAAAATTGACTTCTTCTTCTTCTTACTCTATAAGGGCAACCTTAACTAGTTCCTCTCTCTATATACTATTTATCGCTCTAGCATTTTAAAACGACGATAATGTTTCTGCCTAATAGCTTTTTACTATAATGACTCCCTTATTCCTGTATTTGTTTTTTGTTTCTCTTATAGATTTACCAGCTCACAATATCAATAAAACTTACACAGGTTTCTGGTCATTTGCCTATATTATAGTATAGATTGATTAGCAGGCTTCCTTCTACAATAACAGTATAGGCTTAGGATCGGATTGTTAATGTCGCTAGTACTTTTAAGGTTCCCTCTTTTCTCTTAAAGACTTTTTTAAGTCTCCTTTTTAAGTTAGATATGGCCTTAATCAAACCCGCTATAGCTCTTTTTAAACTTTATATAACCATCCCTCCTCGATTTTATAGGTCTCTACTTCTTTGCTTATTTTATGGAGAACGTAGTAAAGTCAAATCCTTTATTCTTTTTCTTTTTATTCCCGTCTTGTTATATAGCATCTAACATTGCTCTTATAGTAGGGTCGCTATATCGTCTACTAGAACGGGCCGAACCTGACACGGGCCTTGGTGCCCCTCCGCCAAGCCTGACCACGAGCTATACACGCTAGAAGAGGTTATTCCACATCGTAGCAGATACGTACCCTCAAACAAACGTACATGCCTACACCTGAAAAGGACCCCAGAATCATTTTTCCACCATTTCCCTCTCCTTCCTGATTAGCGTACTCTTAGAGTTGTCATTAACCAGATGTAAGATAGGCCTAACCTGTCAGTTTTACTACACTACTTCGACGGAGCCAGGTGAATAGTTGTCCCTATAAGCGTCTGATTGTTCCGTTATGTGAAAAGTCGATATCCTTACCGTTATTCTCTATCCTGTCTATATCTTCTAGTATTGTAATAGCTAGGTTGTCTAGGGGTAAGGTAGGTACTTCCCTTAAAATTTTACTTCTGGCTAACGCCTTACTTGCCTCTATATAGAGGCATCCTCGAAGGTAACCCGTTTTACGACAGGAGGTAGGAAAGGATAGAGCTTTTAAGCTCAGTCGAATAAAGGTGCTTCTAGGCGTTTCGTAGTGTATAGTTGAGTGAACGTCTCTAAAAGCTGATAATATTTAGAGATTTTTCTCTGGCAAATACAAATTGAACTCCCTATATTTCCCTAACAGTTATAATTTTAGAGCTAGACTTAAGGTATAATACAATAGAAACCACTATGTCTGTGCCTAGAGCAACTATAGTGCCTTATTAAGTGTGCAATATTACTAGTACTACTGTACCTACCACAGTACCAACCCTTTATATAAGATCCTCGTACACTACGACTATTCGACTTATATTTCTTTAGACCACCTCGGCATTTAGAGCCTAGTAGAATGGTGTACCTATATCTTTTTGGTATAGTAAGTGGCCTCCCAGGCTATACGTATAATTCTATTTCCCTAGCACTTGCCTAGTGCCTTGTTGGCCTTACCTTGCAGAGAGACCACTATAAAATCGAGACACCTGGTATATCTTAGCCATTTGTCAGGACCGGAATGGTCCTAGTAGGTTGAAAGTTAGAGTGAGGGGGTAGGAGAGGCATACAGGGTCAATAAGCATAGTAGGAGATAGGTCCTAGCAAGCAGTAGAATTGAGGGTGCACTGAACTCTGCCAAATCCCTCCCCTTCTCC
>MU857861.1:0-16601 GCA_033296725.1 Corynascus novoguineensis | reverse complement strand
GTTAGAGTATGACAGACAGTATCACCACCTTCGTTCTATCTGCCTGTCCCCACACTAGCTAGTATATATGTTCCCTATTATCACTGTTGTCACTGGTGTCGATTATCACCAGTGTCGTTTATGATCATAGCGATCCTTCAATTATCACCCTGATACTGGTGATCGGCCTCTGATTGGTCTTTTAAGCGATTGGCTGCCTGCATACCCGTATGCTGGCTTGTGGGTCCTGGCCGCCGTATATGGCCAGTTCGTGACACCACACCTACCCGCGAAGACAAACGTCGTGCTTCCCTATACAAACCTCAACGTTGGCACGGCTTCAAACGCTCACCGATCCGGACCTGTTCGTATTGCTTACAAATCCACGCCAAAGCTAGTTGTTATAATGATGATGACGAAGAAGATACCTCTCCTTCTCCGAGTGTAGGTCGGCTGACTCGCTCCGGCTAGAAGGCTACAACGTCAGATACAAGTTCTAGAGAAGGACGAAGTCAGCGTGGAAGAGGAAAGGGACGGCGGGGCAAGGCGACACAACGAAGAATATAAGACCAGGCGTATTACACGTATCGATGCCTCCTTGGGGTAGTGTCTAGGGGGTCAATAGACTAGAACTGCCCCAAAGCAAGTAGACACGGATCTAAACACATCAGCAAGGTAGAGTTCCTACGTTTTCTCTACGCTTAGTTGGCCAATGACCGTAGGCCTAATATAGATTGTACTCCGTTGTACTTGTCCGGTCTATCGGATCGCTCTTCAAGATTCGACTATCGGTCTATGTGACGAACCCACAGTCAGACTATCCTCTGAAAGGGTTCAATGAAGGTATTGACGGAGTCTGAAGGTTCGGTAGAGCCAAAGGGTCTACAACAACAGAGTGTTTCTCACAGTGATGGTGTTCTCAAAGTTAGGACCAAAGCTGTGATTGTATTGCTAGCTGGAGAGCCGTCAAGCTCTCCAGAACGAGTGACTATATAGTACTAGAATCTGGCGATCGCGAGCGATCGCCTGGCTACCGTGGTCTACCATGATCGCTCGGGTAGCTGGGTCTACCGAGGCTACCTTCCCTGTGCCACAGTTCCGCCTGCGCCTCCTTGTGGCGTAGTGCTTGGCGATAGCTCGTGGTAGCCCGGCTACCCGAGTCTATCGCGGTGCGCCTTATTCCTTGGCGCTCGATCCCGATTGGCTGTATGCTGCCTTCCTCGTCCCCACCAGGCCGCGATATATGGTTGGTCCGTGACAGTCTACAGATATACGCTTGTCGCCAAGGGGTAAAAGACAGGAAACCTCGGGCGTCTACGGTATAAGAAGGATATATACGACCAGATATACTATATACAAGGAAGCTATATTCCTGTATGTCTTGACCCGATGGATTTGGTTTTGCCATACTATTTTGATGGCCATCAGTTCAAGCACTTTCTACTTCTAAGCTAGGCTAGGTAGCCCTTGTTCAGCTATGTCGACTAGATCAACAAGACAATAGCCATGAACCTGATGACCAAGGCGTACACTGAACTTCATCGGCTACAGGTTCTCTATATTGACGTAGAGCGTCGTAATATACTATACGACACAATTAGTAGGACTTTTATGGTTATAGATTTTAAGCAGGCAGAGTTTCGTGGCCGCCAACCTCTCCGCTTAATCGGCCTAAACGGCCAAGTTCAAAAGAGAAAGCGAGGGCTAATAGTATAAAAGCAGGAAAAAGATGGCTTCACGGAGGAACTACGATACATTATCGAGCGCGTTTTAAGGTGTTTCGGTAATACTCTTTCAAGTGGTTCAAGACCATTTGTTGCGAGCAGAACCCCTGCCAAGGAGACACGTGACTGCGAAGCAGTCACGTATAAAGATGGTTCTGACCTCGCCTGTACTTTAAGGAAAAACAACGATGACTTTACCTTACTTTTGATACTCATGCTAGTGTTCAGAAGTGCCGACCACAGAAGGACTGTCGGTCTGATCTGTGGTTACCAAAGCCCAGTTCACCGTTACCGCTAAGTAACCTGAAAAGGCGAAAGCGCGCGTAACACCATTAGTGAACAGCTTGAGCGGATATACTTCGGATTACTTTATAAATCCGCCTCGTAATGTAGTCTAGAAATGAGCTTCGTCATAGTCTAGAAGTCCCGTTTTAGCAATTCACTTTACCTCCGAAGCTCGAATCTGATATACCCTATACCGACAGCTAGGTGAGGCACCTAAACGGCCTAGGTCCGGTCTGGTGACCGACATGGCGGGAGAAGCGTGGTTTGACAGGCATTTTAGCCGGCAATAGGTAGAGTGCATTGACATTAGGAGACGTGCCTGGCGGACAGGCACGCGGTTAACCAGATAGGTACGACGCCCCCGGAGGACCTGGAGTACGGTCTCTTTACCTACAGCTTGACGCGGCCGTTCCCATGCCCCATTTCCTAGAAGCTTGTACCCGTACGGGACGGGCATTCACGAAAGTCGGCAGTGTGTTGGGGGCCGACAACGGGCTAAACAGGAGAGAAATATCTGAGTTCGGCTCTACCAACGCCGATATTGAAGCCGATAGCCTGGACAGGGGAGAGACATCCGAAGTTGATCCCATCAACGCCTACACCATCGACATAGTGCTTAAGCTTACTTGCGAGTGTTTCGGCTAAAGACGACGCCAGGTAGCGGTGTTTTGTATACAAGTCTCCCGAATTGATTGACCGGTTTACACTTATATCACCTGTAGGTGGTGTTCTAAATCATGACAAGCAAAGTCGAGCGCTACATCGCCAATTAAATGGGTCTCGGCAAGACCGTGACCCTCCCCCCCCCCCTCCCCCCGGCTATCGCAGCCGTCAGGCACCAGCTGCTAAGGCTACGGAAGGATATATGGCGGGATCGTCAGCGGTGCAGGCATCTGTCACGAAGCATCTTGACCACCGCCTTATGTCCATTCTTAGCGGCATACAACACCGACATCTAGCCGTCTTTATCCCTCGAGTCAGTGTCACCGTTTCCCGTATCGAAAAGCATCTTGACCACCGCCTCCTTTCTATCCTGGGCGGCATACGACAGCGGCGTCTGGCCGTCTATTTCTTTCTAGTCAGCGTCGACCTTTCCTAGGTCGAGAAGCATCTTGACCACCGTCATATATCCATTTTAGCGGCCTACAATAGCGGCGTCCGACCATCGTTATCCTTCAAGTCAACGTCGACCTTTCTTGTATCGAGAAGCAACTTGACCACCACCTTGTGCCTATACCAAGCGGCCCACCATAACGGCGTCCGGCCATCGTCATCCTTCGAGTCAGCGTCGACCTTTCCTGTATCGAGAAGCATCTTGACCACCGTCGTGTGCCCCTTACTAGCGGCCCACCATAGCGGCGTCCGGCCATCGTTATCCTTCGAGTCAGCGTCGACCTTTCCTATATCGAGAAGCATCTTGACCACCTCCTCGCATCTATTCTTAGCGGCACACGATAGCGGTGTCCGGCCGTTGTTATCCTTCAAGTCAATGTCGACCTTTCCTGTGTCGAGAAGCATCTGAACCACCGCCTTGCTTCCACTAAAGGCGGCCCACCATAGCGGCGTCCGGCCGTCGTTATCCTTCGAGTCAGCGTCGACCTTTCCTATATCGAGAAGCATATTGACCACCTCCTCGCGTTTATTCTCAGCGGCCCACGATAGTGGTGTCCGGCCATTGTTATCCTTCGAGTCAACGTCGACCTTTCCTGTGCCGAGAAGCATCTGAACCACCTCCTCGTATCCACCCCAGGCGGCCCACGATAGCGGCGTCTTGCCGTCATTATCCTTCAAGTCAACGTCGACCCTTCCTGTGTCGAGAAGCATCTTGACCACCGCCTCATGTCCTTCCCAGGCGGCATACGATAGTGGCGTCCGGCCGTCGTTATCCTTCGAGTCAGCGTCGACCTTTCCTGTGTCGAGAAGCATCTTAACCACCGCCTCGTGTCTACGCCAGGCGGCCCACGATAGCGGCGTCCGGCCAATTTTATCCTTTAGGTTGACGTCAACCTTTCCTGTGTCGAGAAGCATCTTGACCACCACCTCGTATCCATTCCTAGCGGCCAACGACAGCGGCGTCTGGCCATCCTTATCCTTCGAGTTGACATCAACCTTTCCTGTGTCAAGAAGCATCTGAACCACCACCTCGTGTCCATTCATAGCGGCCCATAATAGCGGCGTCCAGCCGTCGTTATCCTTCGGGTTGACGTCAACCTTTCCTCTGTCGAGGAGCATCTGAACCACCGCCTCGTGTCTGATAATAGTGGCCTACAATAGCGGTGTCTGGCCGTCTTTATCCTTCGAGTCAAGGTCGACTTTTCCTGTATCGAGAAGCATCTTGACCACCGCCTCGTGTCCATTCTTAGCGACCCACGATAGTGGTGTCCGACCATCCTTGTCTTTCGGATTGACGTCAACCTTTCCCGTATCGAGAAGCATCTTGACCACCATCTTATGTCCATTTTTAGCGGCACACCATAGTGGCGTCTGGCCATCGTTATCCTTCGAGTCAGCGTCGACCTTTCCTGTGTCGAGAAGTATCTTGACCACTGTCTTATGTCCATTCTTAGCGGCACACGATAGTGGCGTCCGGAAGTTATAATGCTTCGAGTCAGCGTCGACCTTTCCTATGTCGAGAAGCATCTTGGCCACTATCTTGTGTCCACGCCAGGCGGCCCACGACAGCGGCGTCCGGCCGTAAGTATCCTTCGAGTTGACGTCGACCTTTCCTCTGTCGAGAAGCATTTTGACCACCGCCTTATGTCCATTCCAGGCGGCACACGATAGTGGTGTCTGGCCGTCCTTATCCTTCGAGTCAGCGTCAACCTTCCCTGTGCCGAGAAGCACCTTAACCACAGCCCCGTGCCCATTCCTAGCGGCCCACCATAGCGGCGTCCGTCTAAAGCTATCCTTCACATCGTTGTTGTTGCTACTATGTAACAAGGTCTCTAGTACATCTGATATCCCGAAATATGCTGCGACATGCAACCCTTGCATTTGCTTCGGGAGGCTCTGACTGTATGACTGGAAAAACATTGGTTCTTTGATCATCATACCTTGTACTTGTGCTCCAACTAGACAGTCATTTGTGAGGAAATCTAGAGCTACCTGACTGGTTCTCCCTGCCTCACGAGCATGCTCACCCCAGTAGCAGGCAGCGTAGGCGTAAAGCCGGTTCAATCGTAATCGGTCTTCGAACTCGGCTTTTGTATGGCAGAGCCCACTCTCGAAGGAGCTGAACGACAGGTATGTGACGCAAATATCCGTTATCTCGGCTTGCGTATCTGGGAACCATTGCTTCCATGTACGTTCAAGAAATTCCTGCGTCGTATGGTGTACCAAGCGGATGATGTCACTCTCCTCGTCCACTATGACCAGTCCTGCACAAACAGAAATAGTGTCCTCTAGTGGTGGGATATTGTCAGGGTCTAGCTTAGTCTTGCCCACCTCAACACCAAGGGCATGTTGGAGTTCCGAGGTAGATAGTGGCCGCTTTGCGCAGGTTATCCATGATAAAACTTTCTTTGCAAGTTTCTTACGACCCTTGAGCTGGCCCTCAATCCGATCCATCGCATGGTTGTATGCATGCTCGTAGGCTTGAGAGCCTGTATATAGCGTTTTTAGAGCCGCTCGTACGTCCTTGACAGATGTTTCCCCCTTAAAAGAATCCAGGTGTAGTTGTGCAAGGAGGAACCTTGTTCAGTTAGCATGGCGTCCAATTAGAAGAACGGAGATCAACATACACCCCATCAGCTGCCTTGACAATTTTGGTTATAAGCTCCTGACACAGATCCGGTCTCTGCGTAATACACGTAGGCAGATGATCCATATTGCCATTGATGTACCTTTGAACGTCTTCCGGTTGCGCCCTAATCTCTAGTGATAAGGTGTTCTCGAATCTCTTAGTAACATCTCGAATAAATCTTGATGTTGCAAAGATGTTTGCTCCAGTCTTGTTCTGTAGGGCGAAGATCTCGGTCAGAAACTTAGATCGACTGCCATCGGATAGCCGGCATTCATCAAGAGCATCAACGACGATGAAGATCCTTGAAAAGAGATTCGCCACAGTCTGTAGGACCCTAGCTAGCTCGTCAAATGATGGCCGAGTCTTGCTCTTATGCTTGTCGTAGAGAGCTCTAAGGCACTCTGGTATTGGTGACTGGTCTTGTGATAGCTGCCTTATCAGATTTGACAGGAGATCTTCCACCTTCTGGTCCGCCTGCCGTCGGAAGTTGCAGTATATGTATGCGATGCCGACATGTACGTCATTCCGGAACCTTGTATAGAGGTCGTCCACGACAATGGATGTCAGGATTGTCTTGCCAGCTCCGGGGATGCCTGGACAGAAAAGGGTCTGCTTCGCCGTCTCAATCCACTGTTGGTATTCCGTCGAGTCTAATAACCACTGCCCTGTACCTGCTTGTCGATACCCGATAAAATCTCTCTGCTGGCTACTATAATCAACTGTCGTGACCCAGTCGAGAATAGCTTTGTTCTTCTGGTTCGCCTACCAGCCCTGGTGCTCTTTCCTCGCCTCTATAACTTCTTTGCGAATACGGGCACCGAGAGAAAGGGCGTCCACGGCCATAAAGCAGTTCAGGGTCTCGCACTGACGCTGAAGGTTCTCGATCGCCCCTCTTGTCTTCGTTGCTAAGAAGGCCCGTTTAAGCCGCTCCCAGTCCATCTGGTGGCCTTGAGCTTGCTTCGTCAGATCGTTAAGAAGGTTGTCTAACTTCTGCTTGCAGACTAAGACCATCGGAGAGGTGTTTGTGGGTTTTGTCGTGTCCCCAAACTGCGCCGGGAGTGTGGAATGCCGGCCATCAAATGCATTCTTGAATTCCTCATTAGTGAGAATGTTGACGAGCGCCTCCGATAGAGCCGTCTTAAGTGTTTGAAGCTCGGCGAGGAAGCGTTTTATGTCGACTGGCGCGTCTTTCCAGTCCTGTCTTAGGTTGACAGCAACTTGGGCGATCTGGCCGATGACGCCGATAACAGCTAAAATTCCGAAAGGGTCGGCCATTGTATGTCGGTGTATGGCAGTTCGATGAGGTTATACGACTGGTTAGTAGGAGACGAGGGTCAGGATTTGTCTGATATCTTACTCGAAGCAGGGTCAGGACATCGATCAGGTTGGCTCGCTTCCTCCTCACGGGACTCGATTTTGGCGCTACGGTCGTGGCTACGTATGATTGGTGGAGGAGGATCCACTGCCTATCCAGGCCTGGTTCTAAACCGACAAATGAGAGCCTTCTATCTACGTATCCCCGCTTCGCTTTCATTTCTGACCTTATTCACAACTGCCAGCGGTACCTGCTTTCCCCTCCACGCTCACTACAGGCCTGACTGGCGTAGATGCCCGGTATAGAATCCTACGCGGTAAGTGAATTCTCCTACGCCTACCCACCAATATAGCACGTCGCCAACCACTCAATGAGCAAGTTTCTATAGCTTGTATAGTTCACCACATATACTGACCGGTTACGACGCGGTTCCGTATACACTAATACCGGCAAATGACCTGAATCCCACATGAGATAGTGACAAATTGACATGAAACCGGAGTTCGGCTAAGCAGCTTAGAAGTGGATTAATTCATATAGCCCTAACCCTTACAAGGGCCTTTGGCAAATTGTCATTATTGTCAGGGATTCCGGAGGCGGCCAGGAAAGGCCCACCCGGCGAGTAACGGGCCGTACACTAAACCACGCCAAAACTTTGGACGGACTTGCCCGGTAGCGGCACACTACAACGCAGTCAAGAGTTCACTAGATCTCGTACACTGCCGGAAGGGGGGGACAAAAAACGCCTATAATGCCGCCCGTCAGCCTACAATTCCCGCTTGTTAGGGCGGCGCTTCGGCGTGCGACCGCCCTGCCGATTCCTCGTTGTCTTCCGGCGCCTGTAGAGTCGACCACTGCTCGGTGGGTCGCATTTCTGAGAGTCTCTTCCCCTCCTGGTGAAAAGCCCAACTAGCTAACTTCAACTGGCTAACCACGCCACATCAGCACCTTCACCTACCTCCCGGCTCTTCGGCCAAGTCTCACCACCCCCTCTTCCATCTGTCGGAACGAAGCTGCCTTGAGAGCTGCATTCAACGGACCTTGGTGGTTGATTGGTACCCACACTTCAACCCCTCTTCCTTCCCTATTTAAGCTTTCTTCAATAGCCAGAACAGCATCATCAATCAAGCAACTTTACACCACCTTTCTGGGAGACTTGCTCACTCTGTCAATCCACAAGGTTGACTCTGAATAGCTTCTTCCAGCGCCTACTTTAGCGGTCGTTGCTCTTCAGGTTCCAACACATACCTCCTGCTTATCTTTCGATATTGGTGTCCAAGAACAGCTCATGATCCTCGTCCGCTTTTCGTTGTCGCTCGCTAAGGTCGCGCAAGCCGGCGACGGGTTTATTGAGAACAACAGCACCACGCCTCCGAGACATTCTGGCTCAATGTTGCGAGGGCGGTCGGATTTGGGCATTTACCTCGCCCAATCAGCTTAAGCAGTGCGGCCCCGGCCAAGAGGGGATTTTAAATGCGGCCGGTAACGTGGCCTTGTTTTTTTCCCTTTAACTGCCGGCGTGTGGCCTTGAGGCATGGGCGGTACCCTACGCCGCCCAGAGAGACCGGCCAGACGACCATTTTAACAATTGACGGTGAGATTGAAACCGTTTCGCGGCGTTTTCGCTTCTCCCCTAGATACAACAGTCGTTAAAAACTTATCTTTTCGGGGAAGAGGGGTCAAAAATAGGGGGGCTTCGGGATCCAAAAACGGGCGTCTCTTTTCCTCTGTTAGTACTGTCCGTTTTAAGAAAACGGTGAGGCCGGCTGTGCCGCAGAACCGTCCAGGTGAGTGCAGCACAGCGGCCAATCGAGTATTGCCATCGCGTGCAGCCCCCTAAGAATGCCCTGCGACCTGCTCCGCGTGTGTTGTTTGTGACTGAGAATGCACCTGTTGGTTGCCGTCAACATAGCGTCGGGTAAGGCTATATAGGCAGCCGTCGCTGCAGAAGCCAACCCCAGGACGTTCCGATAGACAACGCTTGAGAAAAGAAGTACAGTATCTTTAATTGTACGGGGTCCAGACCCACCGCCTGGATTCTGCCACACCCATTGCAGCGCTGAACCCGCTAAAGCAGGTGCAATGGTTCACCCGTCTCCACCACCACTACCTTGGCAATTACCACGCAACTGAACGCGATCTGAAGCTTTTCAGAACTCTTAAAACGTATTAGAGGACAACGGTTGCATTAATACCAACCAAACCTATACAGCTTCTACCCTTTGTAGCAAACCGCCAAGATGGCTGACGACATCAGCGGTGGCTCCCGCCCGCTAGGTCTACTACCCAAGTGCCCCTCGAATCGCCTCGGGTCCCTTGGCTAGTTTGACAGAAATGATGCCCGATCTCCCTACGATACATCCCCAAGATGTCTATCACTAGTTTCTTCCAGAACTTCTTTTGCTCAGGAGGTTGTTTCTTCCTTTTCTTTTTCTTGGTTCTTTTTCTTGCTGTGGTCAGGAACGCCGACGGCCTGACCCATTCCCGGAAGGCAGTGAGTCCGGACCCCGTACAATTAAAAATACTCCTAGAAAAGGCTCTCTACTGTGGTTGCGAGCTAAAGTTTTTTCCCCTCCCCAGGTACCGACCAGGGTGCGACGGAAAAACTCCCCAGGCCCGCACCACCCAATTTGCTGAGCAACTGGCCCAGCACAATTCTGTCACAATCGAAATCACCACGCGTAAGATGCCTCGCAATCAGGACTCTCCCCGCACGCAGCACCTTACAGCTGAAGCCAAAGTTCGGATCCATGCCCTCTATTACGATGCCCAGAAAGGCCCAGCCGAAATTGCGGCTATTACTGGGTATTCGAAAGGTCAAATCCGGTACGCAATTCGATCGGGGACAACGACTATCGCCCCACGCTCTGGCCGGCCGCGTGCCCTGAACGCAAGCCAGGAGGAAGAACTCGTAGCGTTCATTTGTGGTTCTCGCGAAGGGAGGAGGATGCCCTTTTTACAGTTGTCAATGACTCTTTTCGAGGCCAAATTTGGAGTCTAGGCGATCAAGAACGCGCTTTACCGACTAGGCTTTCGACGTCGAATTGCCCGAAAAAAGCCCCCAATTACTGAGAAGAACCGGCAGCTTCGATTGGCTTGGGCACACGAACACGTTAACTGGACGCCTGAGCAATGGTCAAGGATCTTCTGGACTGACGAAATGTGGGTTGTTGGAGGCCCGCATCGGAAAGTCTATGTCACACGACGGCCAGGCGAAGAGTGGGATCCTACTTGCGTCGTCGAGAAACAACAGAGGAAGAATGGCTGGATGTTCTGGGGCTGCTTTTCTGGTGCAGGAAAAGGCACAGGTATCTTCTGGGAAAAGGATTGGGGTTCGATCAATGCTGAATCATACCGGCAACACACTGTTCCAATTATCGATGATTGGATACGGCTCTGCCGGAATGAACCTGGTGTTGAACTTGTCTTGATGCAAGACTCTGCTCCTGGCCACGTAGCACACGAGACACAGGTAGATCTCCAGGAAAGGGGGATCACAGTCATTAAGTGGCCACCATTCTCCCCTGATCTAAACCCCATTGAATCCTGTTGGAACTGGATGAAGGATTACTTGGAGGATAAATACGGGTTAGATGACCATCCCGGGTATGACAAGCTTCGTAGTTACGTTCTCGAGGCTTGGAACGAACTACCAGATAACTATCTGAAGGAGCTGCTGGCATCAATGCCATTACGCTGTCAAGCCGTGATTGACGCCAATGGTATGCACACCCGGTACTAGTTATTTGTGTGGTAGTTCAACGCAATCTGTGGTGGTTGGGTTCTGGCTGCAACTGCTGTGCATCACCCTGTTAGGACCCCTGTCGGTACCCATGCCAGGGAAGAAACTTACCCATACCACCACAGTACAAGAGCAAAGCCTCCAAAATTAGCCGCCCAATGACGGCCCTCAAAGGCTGCGGTTGCCCACGCACTCCCGACCCGAAACTCTATTGATAGCCATTCCGTCCCTGCAACAACCCGACCCTTCAAAACATGACGGATTCCGACAGATCGAGTGGGAACCCCACCCACGATGCCTCAACTCATCCGGAGGGCAAGTTCCCCATCCTCCGATTTTCAATTTCAGGCAGGGACTGCACGCTAACGGCACCGCCAGGAGCAGAGGCCGCCTCGGCTGCTGCAGGCCATCGGCAGTGGACCGAGCGGCAACAGAGGTTGGAAGACAAAAGGAGGTTGGTCGAGGGGATGAACTCGGGCCAGATACCGGTCTATTCCGAACCAGAGCTACCCACCACTCCCGACATGCCGACACCTCCCGACTACGACGACGACAAACAAGATGACTTCGAACCCTGCACCTTCTTCTTCTACGGCAGCCTGATGGACCCCCAGGTGCTGACGGCGGTGGCCAAGCTGGACGACCAGCCCGATCTGCAGGACGCATGGGTCGAGGGCTTCGAGATGAAGTTGTGGGGCGGCGTGTACCCGGTCCTGTTGCCGACTAAGAACAACGACGACGACAGCGGCGCGAGTCACCGGATCAAGGGCAAAGCATGGCGCGCCACCACCATGGACCAGTGCCTGCGCCTTCAGCGGTACGAGACGTTGGCGTACGAGGCCGCCGACTGTCATCTGCACCACTCGGGGGACGGCGAGCCGACCAAGGGTCTGGTGTTTGTGTGGGCTGGGGATCCGGGAAGTGGCGAGCTCGTGGAAGGGGGTTTTGATTTGGAGCACTGGCAGAAAACTTACAAGCCGAGTCGCTTTCCGGTTTAGAGTTATGTCTTGGACCCCTTCAACCGTCTTAGATGTCTAATCTAGCTCTTCCAAGCTGGATCAGTTAATAGATAACCAGCGAGTCCCTTTCTCATTTCCAACTAGCCGTTGTCCTGGGAAAACAAATAATATTACTACTAGTAAATAGGCTGTACAACATAGACTGTAAGCCGGCCTCGTCTCGGGCTCACTCTAGCACAACCGCTCTCGAAGTCCATATACGCCCCCCTTCTCCTTCGCCCCCCGCGCACCCTTGCCTCTACTATCCATCTTAAACACGCCCCCTTCCCCCAGAACCAATAGTCGGCACCGCGTCCGGATGCGGCCGATTCCGTACGCCTGCGGTCCCGCCGTTCCCGCCGCCCGACGGACCAACCGTACCGCTGCCGCGCCTCCCCCTCCACGTCTTGACCAGCGGCTTGAGCCACGGCAAGCACCCACAGATAATGCCCAGGTTGGCATTGACGGCGACCCACGCCCACACGTGCGCGCCCTCCCCCGTGACGTCGTACGTCTGCCGCAGCGCGACGTCGAGGTAGTAGATGCGGACGGCCGCGGCCACGATGACGAACAGGCCGACGCTGAAGAACGCGATGATGGCCAGCAGCTGCGCCAGCGGCAGGTTGGCGCGGTAGATGATCGGTTAGTGCCTCGTGAGTCATGTATACGACAAGCTACCGCACCCGGCTCGAACGCCTCGAATCAGCGACTAGGGTCCCTAGTAACACACCCCCGCACCACTGCGTCCATGTAAACGCATTTCGTTTGTATGCCTATTTTATAGAGGCAGCTATAGCTATAGGTCGAAGAGTGGGAGCCTCGCTTCAAGGCACGATTACGCCGCCGCCAGTGGGCACAGGGCGGCCTTGACGAGGTCAGTCTCTATTAAGCCTCAAAGGCTTAGCACTTTCACCATCCTATGTTTTCCCACTTTTTTTTACAGTAACGTACTTGTATAGCGAATGGCGTAGCGTAGCGAGTAGCGCACGAAGATTTGTACCTTAAATCAAGATTTCAAATATTTATATCTCAACGAAAACTTGTTTAAATTGAGCCCCTCCTCTCCCACGTCCCTTTTTATACTCTCGACATCTTCCCAAGGTCTCGCTGTTTCGCCGTTCCCCACCCATATTTTCCACGTTACCTCTAGGGTTACGGATTAGGGTAGTCAACAACAGTAAATATGATATCACTAACATCAATGGGTCCCCGATATCTTTTAGGACGGCACTTGCCCCGTCGAGATGGGCCTGGGTGAAGTTGGCCGGAGCCGCCAACCCGGGGCACAACACCGCCTGAAACATGGAGGTAAATGGTAATTTCCCTGCCGTCCGCCCCTCGCCGGAGTGCACGGATCTGGTTGTGGGATAGTTCAACAACTACCATGTATTATACTGGGAGGGTAACATCTACGTTACCCGGCGAAGTGAAACGGCGATCATCCACCGACGGTCTATAGCACCTTGGACAATTCATAATGATCTCTTGCCAAGACCAAGGACTCTGAGACGATTTCTCGACAACCCCCGACCATATCGTTCGACATTCTAATACTGCCACACCTCCCTGGAAGCTTGGACGACAGAGACAACTGCTCCCAACCTCGTCACCCCACTCAGACTCAACCCTTAGGCGGGCCACTGGCAGGCATCGGTCAACAACCCGAGTCGTACGAGTGAGTTCTTCCCCCGTCTTAGACAGTGCGTCAAAGGAGACCAAGACCAATTGGACTGCTCCACCATACTACGCCGCCGGCCGCTCCAAAATTGACACACCCTGCTTTGCCTGCATGGTCAACTGCCACCTCGGGCCTGCCCATGTCACTTCGATACGCGTGTCAAAAGAGTTATTAGACTGGTACGGCCCAAAGTCGTACTTCGGTCTCGCGCCGGTCCCCGGAGCTTCCAAAACCTCCCGAACATCGTGCACTCAACCGGGATGCTCCGCCCGCCAAGAGCCAATGAACAGATGCTCGACCAGAATGGTGGGATTGCCCTTGGGGCGCGTGTGCTCCTGCGGCAGCCAGCCAAAGCTGTCCTTGGGCAACACCAACACGTCTCCGATCAACCGCGGTTCTTCGAGCCGGTCCAGCTCGTTGCCTGTGTGTTCCACACCCGTCACGTTGGTGAAGTAATCCATCAGGACCTTGGTGAAGACAAACGGTCCCGTAGTTGACATGACATCCTCAAACGTTATCCTAGTCCCTGGCGCCTCCGTGTTTATAAGATGCTGTAGATTGCTGACTACTTGGTCGACAAGGACCTTGACGGCTAGGTGCCCTGGCTTAGCCAGCACTGTATACTGGCACAGCTGGACCGAGAAGCGGGAGCCGGGCCAGATGGGCTGTTTGTGGTGGTCGTTCTCTATGCCGATGACTAGGTTGACTGACTGTTTATATTGTTCGGGGATCCATTTGGAGACGGGCTGGAGGGGATAGACGTCGATGTCCGCCTACACACCGCCTTCCTTCAGTAGGATAAGGTACCGTAAGAAGTCAGCTCTGAGAATATGGTCCTTCAGGCTTGTAAAGACCTCTACGATGGTGCCGTCAAAGCGTTCGCGAACGTAGGAGTCAATGTTGCTATCTGTGAAGCGCTCGTACCGCCAGTCGGGGTTGACGATGCGCCACTGATGCGGGAAGCCGACCGTCCGCTGCGTCGGATCTTCTGAGTCGTCCTTCCAGCACTGCCATATCTTGGTGGGGAATGACCGCGACAATAGGGATTGTGACTCGAGGCCCGGATCCGATGGTGGCCGATGCAATATGTTTGCTGTATAACAGGTTAGCTTTGAGATTCCCTACAAGGCCATGGAGAGTGCCGGGATAGGTACGCCCCACGGACCATCTGCGATATTGATAGACGAGTAGTGGCCGACCATAACGACGACCAGCGCGAAGGCTGCGATGGGTGTCGCGAGCTGTGAACCAATGGCGTGTAGAGGATTAGCGCCGGATCTCTAAGGTTGAGGAGCCAGGGTCGAGCTTGTCACAGCCAATGATAGATTATTGATATTCAAGCGGAAACTGCTCTAGAACCAACACATGCACGATGTGACCAAATGTGGATGAATAGCTCGGGACAAGAAAGCAATGGCCAGTGACCTGCAGGCTTGGGGTCAGATCATCATGTCCCCTTATTCGATATATGCATGTACGTTACCGCCCGTGTGGAGTTTGGAGCCTCATTAATGTGGTATTCAAACAAAGCCCTCTTGGCTCCGTGTTTTTCAAGATGTCCTTGTCTCATCCACACCCTGGCTGTTGATGCTTCTCTGTTTCCCTTACTCCCCTTTTTTCTCCCATACGGCAGAATTTCGCAAGCGGGCGCTCGTGTTAGGCTGTGTGACACTCCCAAGCCGGTGAAAAATAAACATGAGACGACTCAGTTGGACCATTTTGTTACTCCTCCCTTTCCCGAATTTTCTTGGCGCGAAGTTAGTGCTTTTTCCCAAGCGGATTACTAGCAGCCGACAACTACCCCTGCGATCCGAATGCCGACGAAAGCCCTTGTTGCGGCGGAGGCGTGGGCACTGTCTGTCTCAACAACAAGTTATATAGAGGTCCGGATGGCAACGTCATCAGGGGGATCATACACCGATAAGAATTGGAATTCTCCAGAGTGTGCGCAATACTGCCTCAGTCAGTTACCATCTGTCACTAGGCCGCTTCGAGGTTTTGCCATCCAGGCCAGAGGTCTTAGCAAACTAGGACTCAAGCGTATCACAATTCGTGGTCGTCAAGAGAACCACAACGGCTTCCTCCTCCTCAACCTTATCAATCTTATCAACCTCCTCCACGACGAGCACAACCCTGACAATGTCAATAACAACCACGACCAACCCCGCCTAAACCACTCCTTTACCAACCTTAACCGCTTCCTCACCCGATCTATCCGCCCAATCCCAACCCTCCAAATCCCCACCTCTCGCCCTCCCTCTCGGAGCACAAGCAGGCATCGGCGCTGGCGCAGGGGTCTTCGTAGTCCTCCTTACAACCGTAGCCTTCCTCATGTAGAAATTGCACAAGAACGAAAAGACCCTTGCCGCAGAGAAGAAGGCTGATACAAGGGGTCAGCAAGGCAAGGTTGATAGCAACGGCCAAGCTTGGTGCCACTCTTCTACGTGTGGTGAACCGTACCCGCCGCCACCACCGCCGGAGTTGGGAGTGACGGAGATGGTGGGGCCGAGGCAGGAGATGGATGGGTATGGTTCGTATGCCACACCGCAAGGGCAGGGGTATGGGTATACGCCGAGGGTTGAACTACCTGCGACGCTCGGTCGTGCTTCCCAGATAAGTTGGATAGATTTAGCTAGCTGTTCGTCTCGTCGTGTGGATACTATAGCGGATAGGTAGGATATTGGGTGGTAGGGGACGGCGCTCAATGCTGGGTTTCTCTTATCATTTTTGCTTCTTTCTTGGTGCCTAATACCCTGTTGTTGTAGAGTCTATAAAAGTCACTTGACGGTTGTTCGGATTCAGCAGCGCATATAATTACTTGTAGGATATTCAAAGTCGGCCAAGTCAGTTAGTTGTGCATAGAAACAGTATGTACATACTAGTACATGTACACCTACACTGCCTTGTAGTAAGTGATGACGCGACATTCCGTCGATACTACTCTTTAAGATCCCATTTGATGCGGGCGGCTCATTATTATGAATAGTTTAAACGAAATACAACTTACCCTGGACAGATACACAGTCCCTGATCTTCCCTCTTCTCCCTTGCCTAGACCAACCGCGCGACAACCCCGTGAAACAACTGTTGAATTTACTAGGAAAGAACACTCAGGAGGTGGGAGCAGGTGCGCGGGAG
>MU857860.1:0-16756 GCA_033296725.1 Corynascus novoguineensis | reverse complement strand
GAAAACGTGTGGCTTGCCAAGCTGATCGGAAAGTGGGGTGATCGGAAAGAGGGGGTTCCGACTTATATCAGTCCTGACCCTCTTGTAGTCGTCGCTTACTCGCTGCTCTCTAACGGTGCCATGCACTCCACCTTCCCTTTTTCCGACCTGCATTTCCGGGCCGATACGGCTTGGACCCCTCTTCAAAGCCGGTCTTAGCTTCGTGGTCCAGACCTGCTGCCTTCTTGGACCTGACATCCTGTAAGCGATGTCTGCCCTCGTACCTTGGTCTTGTATACCTACCCCAGTGCAGCTCGATAGTGCCTATACCCTTGAGCTCAAGCCCTAACGCTTTCTCGGTCCTGACAGTAATGATCGTATCATAATTAGATGTTAAATTGGAAGATAATGACATATTTATCCAACAGGTATATGTAATCATTGGCGTAGGAAATATTGACAATGCAACATAATGGAGTTATGTCATTAATGTTAAATGTAGATGTAAATGTTGATGACGATATAAATAATCTTATAACTAACAGTATTGATAGTGGATCATGTGAAGAGGTCTTCATGCTTAATGCAGGGCATCTCATAGAGACGTAACGCTGATCGTGATATAGGTCATCTCAATTTAATGACGAAGTATTCGACAACACGTAGAAGTGCCATGAACAAGGAAGTGGTAGGGCGCAGGTTCCTGCATCAGAGGTCAAGCCGCTGCCAAGCTCCATTGGCACAGATGTACAGGGTTGAAATACAGGGGCAGATATCGTTCACAGACCGCAATGAGGGAGCGGAGACTGAGCAGCGATCACACGCCTCACTTTGACATGGAGCTTGAAGGCTCAAGCAACGAATCGGGGGCATCAAAGGGAGGTCTCCAGTAGGGAAAGACGGAAGGGAGTCAGAGTTTAGCGTTCCCATAATCCTTGATTGTCAGGACCGGAATGGTCCTAGTAGGTTGAAGGTTAGAGTGAAGGGTTACGAGAGGCACGTAGAGATATCGAGCATAGAAGGAGATGGGTCCTAGCAAGTAGTAGAATTGAGGGCATACTGAATTCTGCCAAATCCCTTCCCTTCTCCTGTCCTTACTGCCTTTTTTGGCCCCGCGATACCAACCTTGTCCCTTCTTCCACTTTCGGTCAGAGATAAGAGATATAAGTGCGAACCCCTCGTGGCCGTCGCTTACTCGCTACTCCCCAATAGTGCCATATACCCCACCTTCCCGAGTCCCGACCCCACATCTCCGGGCCGATGCGGCTTAGACCCCTCTCGGCAGCCTGCTCCGAGCCTCGTACCTTCTGACCTGCTCTCTTCCTGGCCCCTGACAGTCAGCCCGATGCACTACTCTGACACAGCTCTGGAAGCGCTTTGACCCCCTGACACGAGACTCTTGCCCTACCACTTCCTGTGAAGAACCCGGTCGGACTATCCTCTGAAAGGGTTTAGCGAAGGTGTGGGTTGACAAGAGTCTGAAGGTTCGGTGAAGCCAAGGGGTTCACAACAACAGGTATTTCTCATAGTGATGATGCTCAAAGTTAGGACCAAGACTGTGATTGTGTTGCTAGCTAGAGAGCTGCCAGAGCTCTCCCTAAGGAGTGACTTTATACTAAGGTTCCTGTCCTTGTACCTTGTACCTCTATCGATGGACCATCGTAGTGATCCACCGATCTGTAGTTCCCTTCCCTAGATCATGGTGTTGATACCATGATCTATCCTCGGATCATGCTGCCTACCTAATGATCCATCCTGATTGGTTGGTTAAGCGACTGGCTGGGTGCACGTCCCCGCGTGTTGGCTGCAGCCCCTGGTCACCTTATATGGCTAGTTCGCGACACTTCCTCGGTCCTGACACGATTCGACATCCTTTTATGGGAGGTTGGTCAACTGGTCATTTCATTGCTGCTTGGTCAATCGTCACAGGGATAATATAACAAACCCGGCCAGACTATGCTATGAAAGTGTTTAGCGAAGGTATAAGGTTGATAAGAGTCTACAGGTTTGGTGAAGCCAAAAGGTTCACGTACTAATATCTCTTATAATGTATGCCAAGGGTGTGTCCATCACTATGATTGTATTGCTAGCTAGAGAGCATCAAGAGCTCTACCTCAAGAGTGTCTATATACTCGTCGCCAATCATCATAATCACCAGACAGTAATATTGGTGGTACACTGATTGTTTTTCGCCTGAATCACTACTTGCTTGGGGATTCTGGTGATCTCTAGGATACATTTTTGTCTTGACATTTCTCCTTGGTGGTACAAGTATGGGTTCCCTGTCCTACCTGGTCGTAACATATCGTTTGTTCGTGACATAATTAGGCAAAATAATAATATATAGAGTGATGATATCGTGTCGTAATTAATTGTTTGGTACAAAGACATGCTATCCGGATTTTCTATTGGAGAAAGATATCTCCCTTGTTTAGAAGGGCATTAATCTTTCTGATAGCTGGGATATTGGACCCTCTCTCAGCTGTTCAAAGGTTTTTAGGCGTTTTATTTGAGGTTGTTGGGGCGTGTTGTCCGAGCGTTTCCGGGCATGTTATCCGACGGTGCTTCGTAGGCATGCTATCCAAGAATATTTTCGGACATGTTCTCCAGAGTACTTTCGGGAGTGCTGTCCGTGGCCACCATACTAGAGTACATTTGAGTGCGCTCTTCAATGATGATATCCAGAGATGTTGACTAAAGAGATAGCCCTTATACTAGGCTTGGTAGTCTATAAAAGGCTAGTCTCGTCTTGATGCTGAACAAGTTGTCAAGTACCTCTCTTCCTCTAGTAACGCCTACTATTCACATACTATTTTATTAGTTACGCTCTATTTGTCCCCTAAGAAGACACGATGAAAACTTTGGCATTGATCTTGTCGATTGGATTAGTTTCAGCCATTGCCCGAGACAAACTTCATGTCTCGGAAGCCAGAGAGAACAACGTTGAGCTTGGCGAGGGTTACAACAAAATCCAACACGCCCTAGAGGTGATTACAGCCATGGCCCAGAATCATAAAACTAGCGCATTGTGCTGTAACGAGACTCCATGCTTTATTGGGTGCTTTACTGGTGGCGCATGGGAGGTAAGCTTTGAAAATTCGAGGAACCAAATAAGTATACTAACTTACCTCTTTATATTAGTTCTGCTGTTGATAGAGCAGCTATGGACAATTTTGGGAAAACATTGGGTAGCTTATAGTCGTTGTATGGAGTTCTCCACAGGAGTTTAAGCTCGGCCGACTATAAGCGGGTTCCATTCATTTTCTACTAGGTGTGGCGAACCAACCATATCATATTGCGGCCAGAGGGAGACAAAGAAAGCAGCATACATCTGTCATGACCCGGGAAACGGCAGGGCTCTGTCAGGGCCAGGGAGAGAGCAAGCTGAAGGTGCGAGGCTCGGAACATGCTGCCGAAAGGGGTTTGAGCCGTATCGGCCCGGAGACGTGGGGTCGGGACTCGGAAAGGTGGGGCATATGGCACTATTGGCGCGGCATGACACTATTGGGGAGTAGCGAGTGAGCGACGGTCATAAGGGGCTCGTACTTATATCTCTTGTCTTGTGACCAAGAGTGGAAAAGGGGCAAGCTGGATATCGCGGGGTCAAAAAGGGCAGGAAGGACAGGAGAAGGGAATGGATTTGGTAGAGTTCAGTGCACCCTCAATTATATTGCTTGCTAGGACCCATCTCCTACTATGCTTAGTGGCTCTGTATGCCTCTCGTACCCCTTCACTCTAACTTTTAACCCACTAGGACCATTCCGGTCCTGACATTAGTATACTTGTAGAGTCGTCATCAGCTAGTTACAGTATACTCCTGAGGCCGTTACAAACCCAATAGATAAAAGGCTAATATTAAAGTTAGTTAATTACTAAAAAAAGAAAACAAGTGACCACCTACAAAAGCTAATGTTACATAACTATTGAATCAATTGACTACTAACTAACCACGCAACTTATCAAGCTCCAATTTACTTGTTATAGTCTAACTTCCTTTGCTCACGGATTTGTCAATACGGAACTGCCACAAAACAAAAGCAAATTCTTAACGATTATTGACACCGGCCAGTTACACCCTCTAACTTAACGCTTCGAGGACTTGATCTTTACGGGCATGCCCGTCGACGATTTCTGCGATATCTTGGACGGCTTTTGTGTGCCCATCGCCGGCTTTGCTACGCTCTTAGACGACTTCATGGAGTTCTTGGAAGGCTCTGCTTCTCTTGCCGACGGTTTTAGCGCGCTCCTTGACGGCTTTTTGCCGGCGCTGATGCTAAGCGCCGACATGCCGGCAGCGATGTCGTACAAGGCGCCTGAGGCGGCGCTGGTGTTATTACCTTGGCCACCTGATGAGCGCGGTGCGCCATACGCGGAAGACGACATGCCACCACCGCCAGAGAAGTAAACGGCGTTCGAACCACCGCCGCGGAACCTTGAAAACCCGTAATCGCCGCCGCCGCCGCCCCCACGTCCGCTCCTGCCCCCGCCACTGTTGTCGTCGGCCCATCCACCGTATCCATCATCGCCCAGATAATCTATGTGGGGATCATTCCTGTCCATCTCGAAAATTGACGTGGGATACTTCGGAAAGGTCACTCCGAGTCTCGTTGCAACTGTTGCGCAAGTGGGATTTTTCCTTGGTTCTCGGGGGTCGTTCGTATTAGGCTTATGGCACAGCCACTGTTGCCCTGGGCTGCGCCCGTTCATTGATCCGACAACATGTAGGCGAATCGGTTCGCCTCCGAGGGCCATGCTTAATGTACCAACAACTTTATGGATGTAGGCGAGGACCGTGTCCTCGGCATGTAGCTCGAACCGGTCGATAGGACCCCATTGTTGCCAATGGTTGCCTCCCTGTACCAATGGTGTGCGAAATAACGACCATCTGTTTCAAGGCGCCTCCGCAGGTCCCCTCTAGGGATTGTACCACAAAAAATAACCCAAAGCCTGCCAGTTTGGCGGAAAGTCTCGTAGTAACACCAGACGGCAACCAGACAACTCCGGGAGCCAGTCTGGCAATAGTTTTTTGCGTAGGAGTCGGTCTGAAGCCATTGGTAACATTGCATACCAAGGTCGTGAAGCTTTTTCCAGCTTGGTCTCTTTTCGTGATAGGTTTGCTGGATCCAAGTCGCGTTCAATCCATCATCATACCTGTCCATGAATCCCTGAACAGGGGTATCCTGCCGAGCTCGAGCACTCATACTAAATAACAAAACCGAGGTAGCCAAACAACGCAGGGATAGAAATGAAGAAGAGATTGATTTTAACCGGTGAGTATAATAGGAAGAGTACGCGGTAAACTGATCTCGACCGGCGAGATACAAGCAGGCGACGGGGGTAAGAGGAAGGAAGCAAAACAAAAGGATGGCAATATGAACCCGGCAAGCGAGTGTTGTGACGGAAAATGGCAAGAGACAAACCAAAGCAGGACTTTGTTGCCGGCGTGGAGAAAAGGAAGCTGTTGGGTCTGAGGGAGAAGAATGAAAGCTAACATCCTGTGCGTTCGCCGGGCCTTATATCTCTGCCTGCCATGTCACCCGCTGATGGACTTGCGACATGCTTTTTGTGCCGGAGCCTGAAAATGGCCCGGTTGGGGACACCACACCTCTCCTTACTCACACAGATGCCCCGAGGCCTGTCTCGTAACGGGCTTTCGGGCACGAAGCCTTGGTCGACAAACCATAACAAGGAGCAAGGGGGCTGGCCTGGGACAAGGACAAGCGTTGTTTTTGTTCGGTCAGGGCTGAAACTGACCAGGCGCAGAAGGCGAGGCCACTTTTATTTTAGGTACGCATGCATCGTCAGAGAGAGCCATTAGTCAAAAGTTTTGACTCAAAACTTGTTGTGTGGGCCCACTGGTCCCACACCCTTCGTTGCAGCCATCCACCCCCTGCTCTTGGGCTCGCCCATCTTCCACTCTTTTCCATCAACAACAGACATCAACAGCATCGCGAATATCATCAGTTTTTCGCCAGCTATTGGGTTGCAAGCCTGTCTCCCAACAAAACTCGACCGACTTGGCTCATAAGTCCTTGGTCACCAACCACCGTGGCGCTAATCAGGACGAGACGCTGGTGTCTGGGCCGCTGCTTCAAACTGCCTGAAGACAACTTCCCAAACCAGGCCAGATATGCGGGCGTGCGGGACAGAGGATCCTTTGTTGATGGTGTTCGATTTTTTAAGAGGTTGCATGGAGTATAGTGCGCGGCTATTGGTGGCCTTGTGCGAGGCATTGCGAGGGCATTTGAAAGGGTGGAACCACAAGAAGTGGTGCTGCAAGTACGGAGTTTAATTTATTCATTCCTGTCGAGTAGATCTGTTAGTAATTAAGCCTGAAGACAGAATGGTGAAACGAGAGAAGGGAAGAAGTCGTGGGCGAGGACGAGTTCACCAGAGGCAGAGCGACTTTTGATCCCAATGTAGTTAGCGTGCCAAGGCCCTACAGGCGCTGTCTCTCGGGTGAAATAAATTCCATCCATCCGTCCCTGGTCAATCAAAACGAACTTACCCAAACTCCTTCACATTCATCCACTACGGACCATTAAACTGAAGACGGCCGATCCACAACTGCGACGCCGGCCATTGTTACTTGATTCGACGAAGCGCTCAATCCCATGGTGGTGTACTTAGTATTGGTTCTGCCGAATTCTGTATTCTTTCCCGCACTCCACCAGGAAAAGCAAACGTAGGGTCCGCTGGGCAACCTTGGCGCGCAACTGCGCCACTTGACCTGAATCATAGTGCTTGAGGGCTCTACTACCAGCTTTCTGCCTTTTTTGCAATAAAGTAACCAACACTGTTGATGGCGATGCCGGGCTCAACCAAGCAACCTACCCCGCCGCTTTTACGCCTCCCCCAACTTGTTCGATATCACATTTACCGCTTTGTTGGCCTGGCGTCATGGGACGGTTACCCATACATTTTCGACTTACATGGCGCAGACTCCAGGTGTAGGGCGTTTTGGACCTTCAGCCAACCGTCTCCCCATGGATTTCATGGCCTACTGCTTTCCTGCCAAGACATCTATGCCGAGGCGGCCACTTTGCTGTACTCGACCAACCAATTCGTACTCTACTACACGAACCCCGGATCACTCAAACCCTTACTAGCTATGACACCGCCGTCCTTGTCGTCTCTCACCGCTCTCAAGATCGTTTTAAACCAATCCTCTTGTCATCACCGATGCCGGAAGCTCGGTGAGACACAAGATTGCTGCATCCGTTTCTCCAGCGATCGTCGCTGTGACGAACCACACCATGGCCGACATCAACCCTCGCTACTGAGCCCTGGCAACCAAGGCAACGACGCCCCGTCGGCGGCAATCCAAGCTCTGCTAGATGAGTGGAAGGCGTCTGCTCGGCACCTGTCGGCCCATATCACCTCGGGACGCTTGGAGCTTAGCCTGGTTTGCGATATCGATCCTCAGCACAGAACAGCTACCGATTTAGCCAAATCAGTCCTTGAGCCTCTTCAACTCCTGCCGTTGCTCCGGGGCTCCCACATTCGATTATGCAGAACGGCCAATCCTCGCTTTCTCCAATTCGCTCGGGATGCCGCCCAGCAAACCTGTGGCATCACCACTCCGTATTTGAAGCCGACCTCGAGCAAGACAGCACTTCTGACACTCCCACGCGAGCTACGGCTCCGTATTCTCGAGTATACCGATCTCGTTACCCCGAGCAAGGAGGTATGGTGGGACAGAAAAATACGCCGATATGCATGGGTCGACGCCGGTGGTGGCACGAATTGTTTGGACGGCGTGTGGTCCCGCTGCGAATTCTCTGAGTGTTGGTACCGCAGTGTCACTTATATCCGTACCCGTGGTAGGCCGGATGGTATCGGCTGTTTTTGCCGCCGCCAGCACGCAGCCTTTTCGACTAGATGTACATGTTGGGCTCCCCCCGGACCGTCTCTGTTTCTCGTATGCCGTGTATGGTGTCGGGATGCCCAGTTTGTCTTCTTCTCGGCAAACCGTTTCGTTGTCCACGATCTCAGAATATACCCTGCAATGCCTGGAGGCTATATCGATGGCGACTATCCATATAAGCACTTCGCTGCCTCCGAATTCTTGCGCGCAATTGTCCCTACGCATTGCATTACTTATATTCGTTTCCTTGAGATCGTATTCCCTCTTTACCTCCCCTCTACATGGCCTCGGACAGATCACCCTGCAATGCAGAACTGGCGGGAAACGGTTGGTTGGCTTCGCGATAAGATCAACGGCCCGGCATTTAGCTTAAGATTGATCGTGGCTGAAACAATATCGGAACACCCTCCTGAGGCGCCCATTGAAGAGGGCGAAGGGGACAGGATCTATACAGCGTATATAGATCTCTTGCAACCGCTAAGGCAGCTCGCAGAAGGGCATAACGGCATTGCTAGGTTTTATGCTAACCTTCCTTATCCTTGGGAATGGACCCTTGAGGGGTTTCGCCATTTGGACATGGGGTGGCGCCCGCGATGGCGCTGGCTGATGGATAAGAAGAGAGAACTGAAAGAGAGCGCCGAACGTCAAGTCATGGGCGACCGATATGATAGCCTCTATGCAGACGGCATAGAGGAACCGGAGCCAAGTCTCTGGCAGCACGTGGCTTATGATCACGTTATGTAGGTAGATTAGACCAAGAAAACCAAACTATTGACCAATGTTACTAAAGTCAGGGGTCAAAAGTGTTGTCACACCCCACAGCCAAACGCGACCGCGTCCCACAACGCGTTCTGCATCCCACCCACCCTCTTTTTTCTATCCGCTACAACTCGGTCAATTCGAGGCCAAAATGCGAGCCTTTGGGATAGAATTATCGCCCAATGTCCGCTCTATCCGGTGCAACCGTCGGGAGCTTACCAAGGAAGAGCGGGTAGCGATTGTAACAGCCCGAGCGGCCGGGGTCACCCGACGCGTTCTGGCTGAGAACTTCAATTGCGATGTGGCTACCATCTCCCGTATAGTCAAACGCTTCCAGAACCACGGATCAATCCATTCGCTCCCACGTAGTGGCCGGCCGAAGAAGCTCAGCACCCAACAAGTCAGATATATCCGACAGTTAATCAAGCGCAACCCCCATATCTCCTGGGCAGCCCTGATTGGCGATAGCCCTGTCGGAGTGTCCAAGAGCACCTTGAAGAGGGTGATGGGCAAGGATTTCCGGCGTAAATGGCGTTCAGTCAAGAGGGTAATATTAACAGCCGAACGGGCAGTCACCCGGCTTGCTTACGCAAGGCAACTAAGGCATAGCCAAGCTATGTTGTTAGAGGTATACCGTTGTTTTCTACAACCGTTGTTAACGGCCTTACTAACGGAAAAACTAGGGGGCATACTCTGATGAATCATCTGTCCAAACTCTACCGAACAAGCCGAATGGCTGGGTTTTTCGAGCCCCCAAGCATAAGTACGACAAAGAACTCATCAATATTCAAGCCCATGTTAAGGCAGAGATCACTATCATGGTATGGGGGATGATTTGGAAGGGGGGGAGGTCCCTACTAGTCATCATGACCAGGGACCACGATGCGCCGCGCAATGGTTACACTGCGAGCAGTTATATATGGGCTCTAGAGGAGGGTCTTGAACCGTACTACCGGCCTGGTACTTTTTTTCTTCAAGATAATGCCAAAATCCATGTCGCTAGCAAGACAAAGGACTGGTTAGAGAGCCGCGGCATCTGGGTTGTTGACCACCCACCTCACAGCCCCGACCTCAACCCCATTGAGCATGTATGGAAGAAAATGAAGGAGATACTGTGTAGGGACTTCCCTGAGCTACATTTTCTTGAAAGGAACGATGCGAATATCGCGAAAGTGAGCGAGGCCCTGAAGGTTGCGTAGGAGAGGGTGCCTCAGGAGCTGATCGATAGTTTGATCGATTCGATGCCCAGGAGGCTGGCTGCTGTGCGTAAGGCGAAAGGCTGGTATACCAAGTATTGAAACCCTGTCAATTAGCTTCAAATGTATCTCATTTACTTGCAATTTTGGCCTTGTTTTGACTGCGCAATGGGTGGTTGAGTAAGAGGGTGCTGATGTGGGTGGGGTGCCAAGATGCGGGTGTGACAACACTTTTGACACCTGATTGTATGTATTACTATAAAAAGGATCCCTATCTGTAACGGGCTACTACTGCTTATATCATCACCATGGTCTCATCACGGTCGACCGGCGGCCCGAGTTCACCGTTACGGCCTGGGACCATGCCGCCAAGCCGCTGCCTAACAACGCTCTCAATGCCAACCCATACTGGCCCAAGGGCATCGCCCCCAAGGACCTAGGCTTTACGTTGTTAATATACGACGTATACTACAACAAGCAAGCTTTGCCTTATCATTACGACTAGAAGTACGACCTGCCGAGCAATGGTATTTAAACGGCGTTGGTTAGAGATAGCCGAGATGACAAAACCGAGCTCGGAAGTTCTAGTATACTCCTGACTTCGAAATTTGATTAGAGTTCATCTCCTAAGTCGTTTCCGGTTACTAGACTACAAGCTATAATTGATAAGTCAATATATAATTGACTAGTAATCCTAGCTTGTTTGTAGCTATAAAGAGAAGATGTTAGGACAGGCTAGTAGAGCAACGACTGGCGAAAACGGTCGATATTCGCGATGTTGCCGCTAAACTATTGTTGTTGTTGGTTGTTAGAAAAGAGTAAGAGATATACGAACTCGGGCGAAGGGGTTTAATAGGATGACCGGCATCCCTTTGGACTTCTCCCTTCAGTAGTCCTAGCCAAAAGGGGTTTAAGGGGGAAGGGAGACTCCTAATTTATAGTCTATTATATAGAAGCGCGGCGATCTGTTTATACGCCAAGGTCAAGAAGAACTCTATCAGGCGTTAAGCTTTGTGATCTGAAGGGATCCTCGTGATCGTACGACCTATAAGCACCTATGGCTAGAGCGATCTTTGTCAGTCAACAACCGGTCTTTAGGGGGGATTACCTATACAAAAGTACTATAGAGGCGGATAACATTATTTGGTCCGTTGAGCTTTGTCATTTGTCTGGCTATGATCTTCAAACCCAGGTTCCTTGTTGAAGCTTTGCGAGCGTATGTATTTCAGAGGGCTCGACTGAGATAATGCGTTCCTTCTTGAACAAGGAGCTAATACTAAGCTCCTTTTTGATCTAAGGTATACGTACGTCAGGTCACAGCCAAAAATACGTTTCTCAAAATCCCTGGGGCTGAGCTAAGTTTTATCCAGGGATCTTCTCTCGGGAGCGACCGCTTTGCATTATGCTGAGATAGCTCGGCTCCTGATTGATTACGGCGTTGACATCGACCACATCAACTCGACCGGCTGCGCGCCCCTCTGGGTCCTCTATGATCCAGGAGAATATGGCCCGCAGCAGCAGGAATCCTGAAAATGCTCATATGGAGGGATTCTTCTAATATCAACGCCCAGTCCTGCTTAGGGTGGACTGCTCTCCACCGTACTGCGGCAGATGGCTCAGCGGAGAATATCCGGCTTCTCATTCGATTCGGCGCTGAACCTTCGCCGAGGACACGCACATTTCAGCACACACTGGTATTTACCTCCGTCAAGTATGTAAACATCGATACATTCAGAGTTAGCAGCATTTGAGGGAAATTGCCTTACTTCAGCAGTAGACAGGAGAGGGTGGACACTGCTACATGTAACAGTATGGAAGCAGGAGTGGGAGCTCGTATCGTTGCTTTTAGGACTTGGGTGTGACCCCCCGACGCGGTGAGTTTTGCCAGTAAGACGGATAAGGATCTACAGCTGGATGGGCGGCGCTTAACGCTGGGACCTCGCCGAGGCGGGGGTTCTGGATGTAGAGGAGCACTACATAGCGCCATTGAGAGCTGTATGGCACGATATGGAGGTGGGTGACGAGGGCGACCTATTCTAGTACGCTGATGGCTGATTTTAGCCATAGCGTCTCTCAGTCCTCATCCGCCATCCTCCAAACTCAACCACCAAGAATAAACCAGGACCTTCAACATCATCTTCCAACCCATCTCAAAATCACCGGGACTGAGCTAAGTTCTATCCAGGGATCCCCCCTTGAGATCAACTTGTCACAAATGACTGGATATACGGCCAGGAAGGCTGAAGATCAGAAGATCCATAGCCAATCGTCTAAAGTGTGATGAGCTGAGCCCATGGATGGTTTGGCATACCGGCACCAAGATTCTGCTGTCATTCTGATAGCATCGGCGCAGCAGATGTTTATAAGGGGTGCTTCTGTCTGTTCTTATCAACTAGCTTTCTCTTCTCTCTTCATTCGAAGCAATCTAGTAGTTGCTGCCACGTCTTCTGCGCCAACCAACGCGTAGCCTGTTACATAAAAGGACCAATCAGAAACAGGATCACTCTTGGCAAACATGATTCAAGAGGCTAAATCGCCAGGGTATGTTGGTGATCGAACTATATAGTCACTCCTTCAGAAAGCTCTAGGAGCTCACCAGCTAGCAATACAATCACAGTGTTGGACGCACCCTTAGCTTACATTGTGAGAGACACCTGTTGTCGTGAACCTGTCGGCCTCACCGAACCTACAGACCGTTGTCAACCATACCTTCACTGGACCCTTTCAGAAGATAGTCTGATCTGGTTCGTCAGACCATCCCCATCGCTCCCGTAGAAAACGTCGAGATGGGTGTCGCTACTACAGAGGGCAGGCCACCAGTCCTCGGGTGTTGTTCTTTGTACGATAATCATGTAACGCTGTAGCAACAACGTCAGCAAAAAAACCATCTTAGGATGCATACCAATGTAGGAAAATCGACGGTAATCGTGGTATCAAAAACCAGGGTATATCTAGAAACAAAGTCCGCCCCCAATGACCAATAATTAGCCACCCCTGACCATCAGAGGCAGGGTTAACGTTTTCCAATATCACCACCCACTTTCAACCAGAGGTGAAGCAGCACCCCAGTGTCTTCACACACTCCTTGCATGTTTCCCATGTCCGTTTGCCCCTCCCAACCGGCTGTGGTTGTCTAGCGGAAGGCGGGTCGAGTAGTGGTCTTTCTGGATCTGTGGTCCTTCGGGTGTTCATGGTCGTGCTGGGAGTAATGAGATATCTTTCCGATTCACTTCGCGTGTGTGTGTCCAACGGCGGTGGATGCGGAGGAGGGACTTGCATGACCTGGGTATTTAAAACCAAGTCCGGGGGTCCCGCTAAACTGGTTTTTCTTGCTGAACAAGGATTTTGCGGTAATGCTGCAGAAGTTATATCGAGCGAGTTGGCCTCCAGTGACTCTGCGCCCTGCAATTCCGCTGGTGGTGTAGAGTTGCACAAGGCCCCACTGACAGGACTGAGATTTTCTGATCTATGGGTCCCGGTTTGGTGTGAAGAATTGGCCATGATGCTGTCTAGGGACTCATCCCCGTCGATGAAATACTAGTCGTATACGACTTAGCGGCGATGTTTTCAGAACAGCTAAGAATGACAAGCCGATACGTACCGACACGGTAAATATTTCTAGTGCCTCACCATCCCAATTAGAGGGCGCGATGTAATACACCGGGCTACTGCCGCACTTCTCGCGAATTCTACCAAGCTCGGTTACGATTTTGCCACAGTTCCACCTTTGCCTCTTGTCTGGATGGAGGAGACCTTTGTGAATGATCTTAAGGAGGTCATGCGCAAATTCTGGGCAATAATCGAGCCTGTGAAGTTCCTCCATCCACTATATCAAAAGAGTTGTCAGCTCGCTCTCACACACAGCAAATACATGCAAAGAATGAAGCGGAATTGCGGCAGCCTGACCTTGATCACCGACGGTTTTAATTGCGCGCTCGCATTTCTGCCATCGTCGCTCCGCTTGTAGAACTTGTAGAACTTGTCTTCGTAAAACCATCTGCCGTTAGATGTGGAGCCTTGGTTGAAGGGAATCCATCCTTCGTCCCTAAGGCGAGCTTCGATAAACAGAGTGTCAACAGCTTCCCAGCCGCGAGGATACCATGTAAGAAAGTCGAGTAGCAGACAACCTAAAGTCCATATGTCGTATTTCACCGATATTCCGGGTTGGTGGAGATCGCATTCGGGAGGGCGATAACTAGGGGAGCAGCCGGGAAGGCTGTCGACGGATTGCGACTGGTAGCTATGGAACCTGCTTAGACCAAAGTCGCAGATGAGCAAGTGGTTATTGCTGTCGTTATGCCTTTCAAACCACAGGATGTTCTCGGGCTTGAGGTCGCCGTGTCGGCCTGTGTTTTTATCATTTGGGCTCAGTCCGGCGCCGTCCCTGTCGCCGTGGATTTTTTGCAGACCCTCAGCAATCCCGAAGAACTGGGCAAGCATCCAACGTGCCATATCCTGGCTCCGCTGTGGGGACTTAACCCTTTCCCAGAAGTTGCGCAAATTTCCATTGGCCCAAGGGAAGATCATATGGTAGCTGTCATTGTGCTGGTAAGTGAGAAGAAGCCGGATGAGGTGTGGGTGACCTTCGTTTCGGCCGCTGAACCGTTGGAGAGTCTCGACCTCTCTCTCATATTCTTCTCTTTGTTGAGTATAAAGTGTTTTGACAGCAAAGTATTGTTTATCAATGCCCTGATTGCGCCGAACATGTTAACCATATATCCTATGATTATTGGCTCGAGATTTTTGGGCTGTCCTTTTCTTACCGGTTGAGGTGGGAAGCTATGATGAGCTGGATGGATCATGACCTTCCAGACATGTGCGTATCCTCCCTCCCCTGCACGCTCAGATTCGATAAATGGAAGCACACTGTCTTTGGGCAGTGGGTAAAGATATAATCTTCCTGGTTCGAGGTCGAAAAACGGTGATGCCACAACATGTTGCCAGCGTAAAAACCATTCCACCTCGCTAGGCTTCCACTCGCTGAAGCAGTCGATTGGTTTTTCATACTCAACATCACCTCTTGGATGGACCTTAGCCGACTCGGAGGAATTTGGAGATTGTGCGAACGGGAAATCCATGTCGGTGACACCACACTGGACAAAGCATTTGATACATTTCGCGCTGAAGTTCAACAGCAAAAGCGCGAACAGTCGCCGCCGGGACCGGCAAATGTCCTGCGCTAGCTTGTCGAGCTCCAGTTTTGACTCAGCGCTCTCCAGTCCTGGTAACTCCTGCCTCAAGATGGCCTCCACGGTTTCTTGCGTGAGAATGCTTTCAATTTCGCTGATCGGAATAAAATCTGCATCCTTGTCGCTGGCTGTGGACTTGCAGTAAGCCGCCCGCAGGCGCGTGGCTACCTGTTTTTGGGCGTTGATCACCTTAATATCATCGTTAGCGTGCAGCGAGCTGGCGTTGCTCTCGCTGCGAACGTTTCTCAGACGCAATAATTCCGAGCTTCGGTCAGCGGCCGGCTTCGCCTGTGCTTGTCTCTCAAACCCAAGATCGGTAATAGTCTTGATACTAGCGAAGCTATTTTCGCTTCCACTGTTTTCTGGGTAATCGTAAAAGCCTTTCCTTCTGGCGTTGGCTTTGTCTAATCTCCCGCAAAGATGTTAGTCACAATGTCAACAAAGTTCGTAGTAAACAGAAGTACTTTTCGTACCGCTTGCTAAATTGTTGTCCCGGTAAATGGCTGTCGTTTTCCCGGAGGGGTCCTGAACGTTTACCACAGAGGGCGTTCGAGGACGGCTGGGGCTTCGTGAGTCGTCATCTGGGTCGTCGGTCTGTGATGCCGGTGCCAGGTGAGTGCCAGAGTTATTGAGACTGACGCTTTTCTGCTGCTAAGATGTGTGAGCGAGTGCCGAGATCGGGCCGAGTTCTCGTCACACCAATGGAGTTGCTTCACTGCCGTTAACTTGCAGATCGGACTCACATTTGGCGAGTTTGTGTTGCTTTCCTGGTTGCTCGGACCGAGACAATTCCTCGAACCGCCACTGTTGCCCCCGTTGTTTTGGTCCTGGAGGCCGTGCATTGTCTCGCCCGTACTCACCACTCAAGGATGGCGCCGACGGCAACGCCGAGCCGTCCCCAGGCAAAAGACACGCGTTACAGACACTGTCAGCGAGCAATTGTTGGAGATTAATAGATCTTCAAGCTTCCGTCGGGTGCGGAAGAAGATGAATCATGAGACGCGGAAAGCAAACGAACGGCGTGAACTGGCGTGAGGCAGCTGGCCGAAGTTTCTTATTGGGGCGAGAAACGTAGAAAAACCTTCTAGCTGCAGCACCATAGTTCGCAGGTAGTTGAGGCACGGAAACGCCATCCACTCATCCTCTCGTAGCGTGACACCGATGGTTGGGAAGTGCATGCTTATATCGGTATAGCTGCCCTTCTTGGCTAAGTTTGCCGGTCGGAGCAGACTGTGTGTATACCTCCGTGGTAGTGGACAGCCGGATGAGGCCAATTAGGTACGCCTGCGAGAGGCGAAGCGCCTCGTTGCTGCAAGCCACCAAACTGAGTCGGTCGGTCGCAATCTCCAGACGCCACTTGGAGGCTCTTCCGCTCAGCTGAATTACCGGGCGCTTAAGCTGTCTGGCTGCGCTTCAGTACGCGCACTATGACCCCCAGAGACAAACCGTGCATGAGCGTCGAAGGTAGCGGACGCATTACGGACCTTCACACCACGGAGGTATTGAATAATATACCGCCAATTCATTGAAAGTTCATGCACGATGATTGTCGTGTAGGCAGGCCGCTATCATCGTGTATTGAATCCAGATACATCCGGGCCAGGCTTCAGCGCACGTCAAGTGGCCAGGGTTTATGGGGGGAAAGGGAATTTGTTGCCGTGGCCTACGCGTGAACCTCAGGGTGGAGGTCTGAAACTCAGAAAGTACCATGCTGTTAGAACCAGCGTAGAATACGATGTCAACGGTAATTAGAAATGATTGATTGA
>MU857859.1:0-16962 GCA_033296725.1 Corynascus novoguineensis | reverse complement strand
AACCCAAGCGCAGGGGGTGGATGGCTGCGACGAAGGGTGTGGGACCAGTGGGCCCCCACAACAGAACCTCCCAACGCGTAAGGTCAGTCACGCGCAAGAACCGCCAGATCCCAAACCAGCGTGAGTCTGGTTGATTCCCATACCGCCACTGAAGCAGCCTTTTCATGCGCCCAGTTTCATTAGGGTAATTAGTGCTGGTAAGGACGGTGGACACAGCTGTAACGGTCTCAGGAAGATATTGAAACCAACTGACGACGACTCTACGGGTACGCTAAGCTTGAGAAAAGAGAGAAAAAAGAAGATACATGCTCGCTCTGGGTTGCTTCCAAGTATAGCCACGCGCGTTGGTCCCAGCGCGCCTAATGCTACGATGCGGGAACAGCTTCATTCGGCGAGAATGAGTTCGGGGTCAGGGTCGGTAGAGGTGCACTGAGGCCCGCGTCTGGCTCATCCCGTTACGACGGCTCCGAGTAGAAACAAGCCTAGTTCTAGGAGGTTGGCTATACCGTTACGAAATCAACTCGTTCTCAGGTCGTCTCTGCTGTGCAGATTCCGTTTCATCGCAAGCGGTCGTCTTGACGGAGATTCTGTCTTCAATCCCCGACGACTACAAACAAGGTGTGCAAGCCGCTCTTCGAGATCGTCTAGGGAGGCCTCAGATCCTGGTCCCGTTTGACCGGGGTTCAGAACCGGATATTCCTAATCTGTTTTTGGTTGCATAATCTGGAACGCGGCCACACCTTCATTTCCCGGACCAGCTGTCTGCGATAGTCAACTCAGCGATGCAAAGGCTGCTCTATCAAGGCGCGTTACTTCGTATCGATGCTTAACACTAGATTTGACGACGGTCAATCGTCACCTAGATTGATGGCTATACCGGGAAGCTTGTAGGAGAGGGGTTGAAAGCGGCCCTGAGCGCTGTTCTGTCTCGCTGAGACAGGGGTCCGGCTGCCTGTGTGGTGGTATTGAGATAGCTCAGGCTGCCTCCGTCAACCAACAGCTTCGCAAAGCCACTTCAGTCCTCCATGCAGCCAGGCGGCAAGACGGAACCCGCCATTTCCGAGATGGGAAAATGCGGCTTCTTAAGCGCTTTGCGGTCCCCCGCAAAACCATGTTCGAAGAATTCCGATTTCCATTTCCTAAACTCATATGCAGATCTCCGTCTAAGTAGCCATAACTTTGCGACGTGTTAATCGAAATGATAAGGTCCTCAAACCCAAGGCTTCCCCATAGGCGACGGGTAATTAAGAAATACAACATTCATTTTGACGCACCGGCCGAGGCTCCGTTTCAGCACCCCCCACACTGGCCCATCATTCGCAGCTTTCTCGTCAAAGATGTTCAGTTGCTGGGCCAAATGCAGTACCAGGATTACCAGGAAAGTATCAGTGTCGACGCCATTCATCGTCCTTGGAGGAAGCAAGTGCGACAGCGCGCAAAGCGCATAGCAGCTCAAGCCCAGATTTGCCTAGCGAATCGCGAAAACGAATCGGAATGGCGGTATAAGGTTGAGACTGAGGTTATGGCCAGGATGTCTATCGAGGTGGCTTGGTGAGTATCCTTTTCATGCCACCTTAGCTGTATCGTGTTTCTTGCAAGTGTTCTACTAGTTACACGGCATGTTAACAATTCCAAAGCAGAAGATGCCGGGGTCGGCTTTGGCGATCCGAGAAGGAGGTCGACCCGGGCAACCAAGCGGGGGAGGCTGCCAGACGACTACGTGAGCGTCAACAGGAAAGAGAACCATGTACTTGTGATGCAAACGAAGATTGGGATGATAAGTAAGTAGTTTCGCAAATACCTCTCGCTGATTCACAAGAGATATTCATTTTTTATCAGGGCCGAGACGGGCATCAACCCCTTGTTCGATTACCATATTGAGGAAGGCATCGTTTACCGCGAGGAACTGAAAGCGGAGCTGTCTCGGAAGCGCAATGAAATGCCGGACAGAATATATGGGATGCGGGCAACGAGGAGATTGGAGCGCGTCCTGGATTGCCTCGACAAGAGACCATCGGCAACCGGCCAGTGCATCTCAGACAGCATCACAACCCATCCTTTTGGCGGGGACGCAGAGCCTGTGCATTTCCCCTTCCTTGTACTCGAGGCGAAATCCGAGAAAGGGGCGGAATCCCTCAGCAGAGCAGCAGATCAAACGGCCTTTGCCATTAGGGAACTGCTCCTGATTCAAGAAGAGCTTCGTGTCGCGGCTGGAGAGGACGCCGAGTGGGATGCTGGTCCTCTCGTGTGGTTCCTCTCCTTCAAGGGGGAGGAATGGAAGGTCTGTATTGCCTACATTTCGGTGGAGAACGGGGCCCAGCACTTTGTAAGTACCTGACCGTCTTCTCAATTAATCTATCTCGTGCGATTAATACATTGATCTCAGCGAGTTCTTCAACTCTGGCGTGGTGCCGTGAATGTCAGAGATGGCGCGCTTCAACTGTTGTTGATTATCGATTACATTTTCGATTGGGCTCGCGACATGTACCGCGAGAGCGTCATCAGGAGCCTGAACAAGCTCGCCGTCTCAGGATCGAAAACCGTGTTATATCAGGACAGCGACATCTTCTCAACCTGTCCTCGGGATAGAGTCAGACTCTGGTTGGAAGCTACTAATGAGGATGACGGTACACAGGGGTTGAGCGCACAGGAGTCGACCGTGGTCCAAGATGGGCTTCGTTGCTTTGACACGAGATCAGGTGTCATTCGCGATATCCGCTACATCCAGAGCAAATTTCTCGGCCTATACCTGACACAGGATAACCTCGATGACTTTTTCAACTCGGCAAACACAGAGCGAGAATCCAAGAAATTGGCCTGTACTCTTCTCACCCATTTGGTGGAAGGATGGCGGGTCACGGGCGAAACCCTCGATGCACTCGAATTTAATTGGACGGGTGAAGCTCGTGTTCAGGGCCAGCCCTTCCAGGACACTACGTTCTTAGTGGTTGCCGGTGTCGCTGCGTACCTTTCCCCCGACTGGCAGCAGACCAGGGAACTCTCCTATATCGCCGTTGAAGAGCATGCGGTGCACGATCTCTTAAAACACGCGGGGCGGAAGCTTGCTGACGGCTACAACGTCTCCGACCTTCCTTTCGTGGGGCGAGACGACTTTAGCCACATCCTTCTAGTGCTGCATCGTCAGTCTGCTGGAAGCAACCTACTTGCCTGTATATCTCGAGTCTGCTTGTCTACGGGAATAATATCCACCGAGGAAAGCGCGCACCAAGATGCTCTGTCCGTTGTATCCACGGAGAGGTCCAATCACAAATTCATCTTCCGGGCAGACACGGTTCTCAAGATTGACACGGCGAGCAGACGGGCCTTTGTTCGTGCCTTGTACGATCAGCATAAACTGGGCAGAAACGAGCCATTTGTCCCGTTTCTGAGAAGCTCGGCCTTCCTTGACGAGCTGGGAATACCTGAAAATTCGGCATTGTTCTGCCCACAATCCCGCTGGTTTAACAAGCCGCCGGATCTCCCGCGAATGCCCGACCATGGGGTACTCATTGCTACGTCAACCAACCCGGCGGTCGGTTCTATGGGGCCACGGCTTTGTCTTTTTGTCACGGACCCGGATGGTGTTCGCGAAGATGGGTCACAATTCAAGGAGGTGCTCCAGTCGGTACCATCCTGGCACTTCCGTGCAAAACGATACGACACCAGGCGAGGGTGGTCCGACGGTTGGAACCATAACCACCCGGACATTGTGGCAACAAGTCAAGAGCATATCTTACACCAACTTACCACGTTTAAGCGAGATCTGGAGGTGCTACAGGCGCATTCGGTGACGGGCAGTCAAAAATCCCGGAAATGCGCGGTTATCGAAGAAAACGAAGCGGCCTGGGCACCGAGAAAACCTAACACAATGTGGGACGTTCTTGTCGACTCAGAGTGTGTGTTGGAAGATGCCGTCGACAAAGGGGATGCAGCTGGCGTTCGACATACCCAGGCGACTGCCGCTCATGACAATCCACGAAAGATCCGACGAGTTAACCGCGAAGACACCCCGAGACCTAGCCCGAACCTGCGGTCCACGTCGAATTTCGAACAACATAGCAATCATGAGAGATTACGTGAAGCGATCGAGTCCCTTCAACACAGGCTATTTCCGACGCAGGAACCCCCCCAGCCCGAGAGAAACCTGGTATTGAGCGAGCGGGACAAGAAAAGCCCTGAACCGTTGGAGGCCTCTCAGGAACAGGACTTCGCCGACTACAATGAGACGCAGAACGGCGAGTCGTCGCGTCGTATAGCGGTAAATGGCGACCCAGACCCGTCCCTTATAGGACCGTCCAGGAGGTGCAGTGTAGAGTACCTCGCGACCAGGCCAGTTAAACGCCCTCGCCTCACTGTTTCAGTGGAAGAAGCCGAAGACACAGATAGTGACGAGCTTGATTCACAGTCGGAACCAGGATCTGATCAGAGTCATAGCCCGGCCCCTTCACCGGTGTTCTCACTCCCACGCGACCTGTTATCTTGGAATGGCCCTTACATCGATGACGAGACCTTTGCAACGATGCTTGCTAATGGTGATTTTGGTTCTACCTAAAGATGGCCCGATCAAGACAGGTATTCTGAACCTATAATCCTACCATATAGAATAGTAGTAGTAGTAGAACAGGTTGGCTGTTCCTGTTGGAAATCCAACAGCCACAATTCACGATTGCAGGTTGACTGAGCTTGTAGAGATTTATTTTTTCCGGCTTGGATAACTATTGATTTGTTCAGAAATCTGATGGTCACCTTCCAAGCTCTGATAAACTCTGTTGTCAAGCTCCCGGAACTGCCTTCCCAGATCGCTTACCTCCCTGCGCACCTGCTCCTGCATTCTGAGTGTCCCTTCCTGACACCTAGTAGGTTCAACAGTTCCTCATTAGAGGCCCCACTTATGTGACACCTGTGACTCTCTGTAAGGTACCCCGGCCGGCCTTACAAAAGGGCTCTTCTACGCTTGCGCTGAACTTTTTGAACTTTCAACTAAACAACCGACCAGCCAGCCACCCAGCTTGAGCTTGAGCCAGCTGGCGGGCGGGCTTGAGCTTCGGCCAGCTGGAGGGAGGCAGCCAGCCAGCCCGTCAGTCAGCGCTGTTCAACTAGTCAAATCAGTTCAACCAGTCAAGCCAGTTCAATCAATCAAGTCAGTTCAGCCAGCCCGCCAGTCCAGTCAGTTAGCCCACCAGCCCACCAGCCAGCCAGTCCAACCAGTTCAACCAGTCATCTCAGTTCAACCAGCCAGCTCAGCTCTACCAGCCCGCCAGCCAGTTCAGGCAGTCGGTCGGTCCAGTCAACCCGCCAGTTCACCCTGTCAGCCTGGCAGTTCAGTCCGCCAGCCAGCCCGCCAGTTCAGCCAATCAGTCAAGCCAGCCAGTTCAGTCAGTCAGGTAAGTCAGTTCAATCCAGCCAGCCAACCAACTAGTCCAGCCAGCCAGTTCAGCCATTCAGCCGGTCAGTTCATCAGTCAGTCAGGTCAGTCAATCAGTCAGTTCAGTCGATCAGCTCATTCAGTCAATCAGTCAATCAGTCAAGTCAGTCACTTTAGCCAATCAGTCCAGCCAGCCAGTTCAGTGAATCAGCTAAGTCAGTTGAGTCAATCAGCTGGTCAACCAGTCAGTTTAGTCAGTCAGTCAGGTCAGTCAATTAGCTTAAACCGCTTGTTCTCCGATGAAGGCCGGACATACAGCTTTGACAGGCGGGGAGAAGGGGCTGGGTGCTTGATACTCAAGCCGCTCGAGCAAGCCATTCGGGATAACGACAGTATTGGATCTGTGATTCTCAACACTGGGACAAATCAAGACGGAAGAACAGTTAGTGAGCCACCCATCCAAGAGTACAATTCATCCCCATGCTTGTCACGCTAATACGGTGTAATTTCCTACAGGTTTAACGTCTCCCAACTGCGAAGCACAGGAACAGTTAATGCGCGAGGTGTATGCCCGGGCTGGCATTCAGCCGGAAGACGCGGGATTTATCGAGGCCCATGGGACAGGCACCAAAGCGGGAGACCCCATCGAGGCAACCGCTATTTACAGAGTCTTCGGACAGGGCCGAACACCCAAGCCACCCTTGTACATCGGTTCTGTGAAGAGCAACATTGGCCACTCGAAAATGCCAGCGGCATCATTTCAGTCATCAAAAGTAGCCTCATGCTGGAGAAGGGATTCATTCTGCCCAACGTCAATTTCGAGACGCCCAGCGACCAGATCCCTATGGCGCAGTGGAATATCAAGGTTGGCATGCCACTCTCAGATTTACAAACGGCAGTTTCATGTCCTATTTTTGCATGAGGCAGAGTACTAACAAGTTTCGGCTGGCATGGGTGCCGGCAAGCCAGGGGCCCTGGCCAAGGAAGAAGGAGTACATCAGCTGTAACAATTTTGGGTTTGGGGAATCGTAGGTCTATTCCTTGACACCTCGGGGGGCCACAAGCAAACACTGGCTCCTTGCAGCAATGTTCACTACGTTCTAGCAAGACCGGATCGTCTGTCCATCAAGTACCCGCGCGTCGAGGTATTTGATGACGCTCAGAAGCTGCAGAGACTTTTCGTGGTCTCTGCCAACGACGAAGCAGCGGCTATCAAATCGATGAGCTAGCTTGTCGTCTTTGTCGAACAGCATCCGGAAGTCTTTCAAAAGACGCTTCTCCGCGATGTCGCATATGCACTCGGCCAACGACGTTCTCACCTCTCATGGCGCATCGGCGTCGTAGCATCATCTTTGAGTGACCATTCCAAGATGCTCAACGCAAACGATGTCAAGCCGAGCCGCGCGTCGTCGCTGCTACCGAGAGTGGCCTTTGTGTACACGGGTCAAGGCGCGCAATGGCACGCCATGGGGCGCGAGCTTAACAAATCTCATCCCGTATTTTCCAACGTTCTGCGAGCCGCAGACGCTTGCCTGCTGGGGATGGGCGCCGACTTCTCCCTCATCGACGAGCTGGCCAAAGAGGAGAACACAAGCCGCGTGGGTCAGGTTCATATCAGCAAGCCAGCCTGTACCGCAATTCAGCTGGCGCTAACCGCGCTGCTGAGGTCGTGGGGCGTCCAGCCTGAATCTGTCACGGGCCACTCAAGCGGAGAAATTGCGGCGGCTTATGCGGCTGGTGCCCTATCTCTCGAATCTGCCATGGCCATCTCCTACTCTCGTGGGCAAGCTGTCGTACGGCTACGTAAGAAGCATGCGGATCTCCTGGGAGCCATAATGGCTGTTGGTACCGGTCCAGACGAGATTACGCCGACACTCAAGCTGCTTCAAGCTGGTACAGCTGTCATCGCTTGTGAAAACTCTCCTCGCTCCGTCACCATCTCCGACGACGCGTTGGCTGTCAAGGAGTTGACCGCGCACATAGAGCGCATGAAGCTCTTCCACCGCAAGCTCCACGTTGACGTTGCATATCACTCGCCGCATATGAAGCTAGCGGCTGAAGATTACACGGAGTTTATCAAGGACGTTACGAAGCCTGTTGCCGGAGGCGCCGTGAGATTCTAATTACTCGTCCTTGCATGGCTGCAAAGTAAAGGACCTCACCACCCTCAACGCTTCGTACTGGGTAGACGACCTTGTCTGCCCCGTCCGTTTCTCGATGGCTCTTCGTGAACTATGCTCCGCAGCCGAGGTACCAGACATCATCGTCGAGGTGGGACCACACGGCGCGCTTGAGGGGCCCATCAAACAAACCCTCCAAGCCATATCTCACCTCTCTTCTAACCCCCCCAATGCTTATCCACCCTTTCCCGCGGAAAAAGACGCTACCACAACCCTCAGTCTGGCAGCGAGCCTATACATGACGGGGCAATTGCTGGAGTTTGCCGCCGTCAGTGGTGAGGACAACTAACTCACTCCTCCCTCGCTCATCAAAGACATGGCCCCCTATCCCTGGTCTCGCCAACGTTACTGGTCCGAATCGCGCTTATCCCAGCAGCACCGCCTCAAACCCTTCCCACGCCACACCCTTTTGGGCACGCTGATGGACTCGTCCAATCACGACATCTGCCCGACCTGGCGCAATGTGCTCCGTATCGACGACGTACCTTGGTTGCGCGACCATCAGATGATGGGTTTGACCACTTTTCCGCTCGCCGGTTACGTGAGCATGGCGGTCGAAGCGGCCGCGCAGCGCGCCAAGCTGCGTGGCGTATCAGCTCCCGAGCGTTTTATGATGAGGGATGTGCAGGCAATACGCCCTCTGTTACTGAGCGACGGCAGCGAGTATGAGCTGATGACGTCCGTGGCCGCGTACGCCGAAGGTACGCGGTCGTACTCAAGCGAATGGGATGAATTCCGGATCTGCTCATGGAAAAAGAACAAGGGTTGGACAGAGCACTGTCGCGGTCTGATTGGTGTGCGTCGTGGAAAGGAGCCCGGGAATCGGCGTGAAGGGGTGGCAGCGGCAGCGCGGGGTACCTCGGCGTCGAGTGTGCCGGTACAGTTTCCCGCGTCGGCAAGGACCTCTCGCACTTAGTCTACGGCGACCGGGTGTGCGCCATGACCAAGGGTGCCTACAGCACCTTTGTGCGGTGCGCCGCAACGAGCGTAGCGCGGATCCCCGACTCCATGGCATTCGAGGAGGCTGCGTCCGTTCCGGTCGTGTACAGCACGGCGTATTACGGGCTTATCGAACTCGCGGGGCTGGCCGCCGGTGGCAAGGTGCTCATCCATGCCGCAGCCGGCGGTGTTGGTCAGGCGGTGATTCAGCTGGCCAAAATGGTGGGGGCTGAAGTTTTTGCTACCGTGGGGAGTCCCGAGAAAAAGACGCTGATCATGGAGCGGTATGGCATTCCCGAAGACCGTATCTGGTCCAGCCGGGATATATCCTTTGGGCCGGACATTCACAAAGCGACAAGCAGTGTCGGTGTAGATGTTGTGCTCAATTCGCTGGCAGGCGACTACCTGCGCGAGACATGGGAGTGTATCGCGCCGTTTGGGCGCTTCATCGAGGTGGACAAGCGCAATATCACGAGCAACACGCGTCTCGAGATGGCTATGTTTGACCGCAACGTCACGTTTAGCTCGGTCGATCTAACCCTCGTTGCAGCCGAGCGGCCGGTCACCATGGCGAGAACTCTGAACGCCGTCATGGCACTCGTGACGGCCAGAGTACTGCGACCCATCGGGCCCATAACCGTATTTGGTTTGGGCGAGATCGAGAAGGCCTTCCGGCTGCTGCAGAGCGGAAAAACAATGGCTCCATCGCGCGGTGGATGGTGGCACATGTGGTGCGGGAAACCTTGTCCTCGCCTCCCGCAGCGGACGAATCGACGGCGCGGTCGCCGACCTGGTCAACAACCTCCAACGAACCGCCCCCAAGGCAAACATCACGGTTAAGGCGTGCGATGTTGCCGATGCCCGCAGCGTCGCACACCTGGTGGCTCAGTGCGAAGAAGAGCTGCCCCCAATCCGCGGCTGCATCCATGCCGCTATGGTTCTTCGCGACGTCCTCTTCGAGAAAATGACGCATTACGACTACTCCGAGGTCGTCCGACCCAAGGTTTCCGGTGAGTGGAACATGCACATGGCGCTCGCCTCGGCCGCCCTCGACTTCTTCATCGTCCTCTCCTCGGTAGCAGGCATCATTGGCAACCGCGGCCAGGCCGCCTACGCGGCAGCTAACACCTCCCTCGATGTGCTAGCACGTCACCGCCAACGCCTCGGCCTACCAGGAACCTCGCTTGCCCTGACGGCTGTGCAGGACGTTGGCTATCTCGCCGAGGGCGGCGCAGGGCGCCAGGTGGCGGTGATGCATAACCTGGGTGGGGGAATTTCCTTCACGAGGGCTTAGGTGCTTGCGCTACTCAAGGCTGCCGTGCAGGGCAAACTAGAGGGCGGCGGGGGCCACTGTATTCCTGGAGTTAGGCTTGCTGGGAATGAACTGCCCTACTTCGCCGCGGACCAAAGGCTCCGGCGCCTCAGAGATGCCGTGATAACTCTGTAGATACATCGGCTTCGGGTGGCATTCCGGGTTTGGTGTCAATCGAGACTGCCCTCGCGCGTGCGTCTTCGGAGAAAGAAGCGGTAGACATCATCGTAGCCGGGCTTGCAGCGAAGTTGGCTTCCATCCTGATGATTCCCCCGGAGAGCATCGACTCGTCGCGTTCGGTTAGTACGGCCTGGATGGCTTGAATGTGATTGAGTGGAGGAACTGGATTACAAAGACGTTGAAAGAATTTTCAAGTGTTGGAACTGCTGACCGCGGGGTTATTGACCAATCTAGCGGCGTCGATATGGAAAAAGAAGGCGGCAACAATATCAGGCTGCGCTACTTAAACCAGCTCGACTCAAATCAACGGGCTTGGGCTCCAACGTTTTCGCCTTCAGCCTTGAGAGACGAGGCTACTATTTTAGGTGCGCGTACGAATAGGGATTTTCAGGTGACCAAGGTATTCCAAGTTGGAGGCGAATGCGCTGGTCCCGCTACTGTTATATCGTCTTTGACGATCGAGAACGGCACATGGGTGAATTAGGCGCTAGGAATCGTCGTACATGAGGCGCAAAAAGTCCGCTAATTATTGAATAGCGGCGGCAGCATAGATTAGTGGCGGCGGCACGGCTTCAATTGCGTAGCCATGCGCAGAACCAACCCGATACAGACTTAAAATGCTGTTTGCTCCCAGGAAAGAAACAAAAGTCCGTTCTTTAAGCTTGACATCCGAACCCCACCTGTCGTCCGTGACGTAGCAGGTAACCTTTGCCATGGAAGATCACTCTTCGGCATTCGATGTCCTAGCTGAAATTTCCATTCACACGGCCGCCTGCTTCTACCCTGTACAGACGGCTGCACTAGTGTGTAATTATGATCGTATTCACAGTTGCAAAAGGCAGAAAGCTAAAACCAAAAACTAACACAGAATGATATCCGTCGACCGCCCCGTGCGGGTCCTCCCACTCCTCAATCTCGTACATCTGTGTCGACGGCTAAGCATTCGTGGTTGCTCTACCGATTATTGATCATCTGAAGATATGAGACAGCACACATTCAAACTCAACGGGACTTTATTTGTGATCTCAAGCCTTGTCTTTCAGCTAGTTGGACGGCTTACAGAGGATCCTACGTTGGCTGATGGATTCCGGGGCACTGCCGCAGTGGATCATAACTAGGAGTCTCGAGTTAGGACTAGCGGTGTAATGCCTCTTCTCTAAAGGCAGAATGCCTTCTATATCCTTGCATGCTCATTCACGTGTACCAGTCACTGTTGGTAACCCTAGGTCTGTCATCTTGCCTCTAAGACGGCGTTTCCCTGCAGAGCCAACGCTTAAGGATTCCGTACGCCCCAAAGTATAGAGTATTGGTATCTCAGGTTTGAGCGTTAGGGTAAGGCAATCGTCGACTTCATCCTACGTAAGTCGCGCAAGCGCGGCGGCGAGTCAAGCGCCGCCGAACACTCGCGGGTTATCGAGCAAATAGAGGAGATATTCCTTAAATGGTCTTTAGACAAGGCGACGAGGGCTATCAAGAATGGAGATCTAGAGCGTAGGTGGCCGCTAGAGGCTTGAAAAGCAACGGTTTTTTAGTTAACTACATAGTCATATGATAGTTATAGGGGTCCTGATATTGGTGTATTAAGCCTAACAGATTAGCGGGTTAGGTGTCGGCCCTCCCCCTGAAACTAATGTATTGAAGCCTAAATATCTGGCTACTGTTAACTAGTGAATCAGGGGCCGATTTTGAGGGTGTTATGAAGCCGGTTTTAGGTGTCCAAATCGCCCTGGAATTTCAAATTCGTGCATCTCAGCCATCAACGCGATATAGCACTATTTAAATGTCAATATGCCTCGTCTAGATGCAGATTTTGACCCCTTTTCAATGAATTTGACTAGGTGGTGGCTGGGCAATATCAGAAGGCGTCAAAATTACCTCCCCGAAAGTGATAGATATTTGAGGCCATCCAGTAGAGAAGTCGAGAGGTCCCGCGATTATTTGTCTCCTAACAAAGTCTACAACAGCAGAGATGCCTTAATACAATACCCAAATTAGGAACTATCTGCTAGACCTACTGTAAGTGTCGAAGGCGGTAAGCACAGCTTAGTAAGCTCCTGAGCTACGGAGTATCAACAGGAAGCTCCACCTCTCTTCTGTATATAAATATCCTTCTTTTTCTTACTTTCCTTTGTAGAAAGTAATACACTTTGTTCATCTTCAATGCGCCCCGTTACAGGGCTTTGCTCTTTCCCGTACGCTGTACGAGCTTCCCAACTGCGTATCACAGTAAGTCTAGGCCGTTGTTTCATCCCTCGCCCCCAATACCCCGCTAGGCGCGGCAAGGGACTATTCTCAAACGCGCCGCACAGGGACTGCGAGGGGTATCTAAGAGTACAAGCTAGTACATATGAATGGTCCGCGGAATTGCTACGTACGTACTTTCCACGGCCTCTTTTCCCGTGACAACGCTTGCCACAACGCTTGTCGCTCTTTGAAGCGCGGTGGAGGCAAGAGCCACAAAAGATCGCCGCTTGTGAATCGCCCCGCCCCCCGATTTGAGCTAGAGGAGCAACGCTTTGGCCGCTCAATAGTCTAAAATACTGATCTTGACAGGGAATCCTGAACAAGACGGTGGGAATAAAACTCGTGTCTACTCTAACTACAAATGTTGGTAGCTCGTATTTCATTTTCATCTTCATCAAATTCTACACGGTCAAATGGATTGTGGAACGTTAAAAGCTCGAATCAAGTAGTCGTCCCGTTATCCGCGACACGCGTCGTAGCCCAGGAGCTATTCTCGAACCATCACAACAATGTTGACAAATATCAATACCATCGTTTTGGCTAGTCAATCGAAGGTGCCCGCAACTATAGCCATCTCGGTCTCCCTCCCGACGCTCTCCACGCTTGCCGTTTCACTACGCTTGTACACGCGCCGCTTCATTCTCGGGTGGATTGGGCCTGACGACTGGTTAATTGTTATCGCGTTGGCACGACCTCCCTACCGCGTGTTTAAGTTAAAAAACTGGAAATGGTTTGCTGACAATTTTTGCCCGCAGGTTCTAGCTATTTCTACTTCAGTTGCAATTATCTTAGGTATTGTGCACGATCCCTCCGGCAACAAAGGCAGAAGCAACGGCCCTAATACTTCATTTCTAGAGGCCTTTCGGGGCATGGGAACTCATGTGTGGACCGTGACTCCAGTTATGTTGCTGGAGCAGATGAAGGTACGCTGCTTCATTTTATAATCAGTAATGCTATATCTCGGACTATCACACTGCTTTGCTAAACACGTTACAGGCGCTGTACGCCTCTATCCTCACATACAACATGGCAAATAACATCATTAAAATGTCGTTTCTCCTCCAGTATCGACGAATCTTTGGCAGTAGCAGTCCAACCGCCGACCGCGTGTGCTACTGGTTCTTCTTCTTCATCATGCTCTGGGCGATCATGCAGGCGATTCTTCTAAGCGTTGCCTGTATTCCTGTTGCGAAAATTGTGCCCATTATGGCCGGCAAGTGCCTTGACACGCTGCCAGTGTGGTGTTTTTCAGCCGGCTTGAACATCATTACGGATTTCTTCATCTTCGCTATCCCGCTACCTTTCGTATATAACTTGACAATGCAAATAAGGCAGAAGGTCCTAGTGTTTACTATCTTTTCTTTTGGCTTCTTGTAGGTGTTTCCCGCTTAACCCAAGTTTGTCTACTTTACACGTTGTTAAATTCTGACTGTTATATAGTACCTGTATCATCTCGATTATCCGTCTGATCTACCTTCGCATCGTTACTGTCACCGAAGACCTGACCTGGGACAACGTTGAGTTGACACTTTGGTCAATCGGCGAACTCAACTCCGGCATCGTTTGCGCCTCGGTACAGACATTACGACCGTTGATATCTAGATTTATACTAGGCTTGACACCTTCAAGCTCAACTGAGGGCAGCCGGGCGTCCAGACCATTTTGTGTTGCCGTCGATGGCGTCCTCTCTGACGGGTCAGCCACGTCTGTTACCCGCCCTAAACTCCCGAATCGAGTACTACTGCTGGTTTCATGTCGGGGAGGGCAGGGCTATGTAGAGGAAATAACAGACATACCTTAAGCGAACTGATCCCGCACACCGTAGTCTCTTAGTGCCTGTATTATCGTTAGAAGTGTGTACTTCGCTAATTGCAATAGAAGACGTTTATCCTTGTACAAAAACAATGAAATATAATTATCCCTTTAACGTTTCAAAACTGGTTAGTACAAAGTGCCTCTTATTTGAAAATGTGATGCGGGGCAAAAAAAAAATTGAAATAAAAAGGGTTTGGAGAGAAGAAGTTGGAGTGGAAGCGAGGTCACACGAAATTCTCCTCTTCATTCACTTTGTTCTGCATAAGAAGGTTATAGCCTGTTCAAACGCCTAGATTGCCCCCCCTACCGGCCGAAAAGCGGCAAGGATGCTCTTGATTAGATACGATCGAATTTTCTTAATTGTACTAGCTGGAACTCTTTATCCCTTTCATCCTTAGGGTTGCCTTGATCTTTGCTCCTACATTCTATTTAGAACCGGGATTAATCTCGCTAATAAGCTGTCCGAGTTTTATTATCTTCCTCAAGCTGCTCCAGGGCGCCCTGAATCTGGATCATAGTAACGGCATTAGTCTAAGTCGAGAGAGCCGGGATTCCGGAGGATTGCCTCTAATTAATCCGTGTTTCGAAGTTGGCTTGTCAAGGTAATACTGGTGGCACAACGTGCTAAGGATGCAAACTAGATTTATTTTCGTTTTCAGAGGTACATTTATTGTCTATGTTGTCAAAGTAACACCCTAATGGTCCCTAGACGTTTCGCTCCTGCCGGTGCCTCAACCACAGTTTCACTTTGCCCTATACCCGTTGTCTCATCTCCAACAAACAGCTTCCAACCTTCCGGATCTTGTAACTCGTGGAAATGATCAAGTGTTAAGTTCCGATTAGACGATGTCGAATGTAGCTCGACCTCTCTGTTTCCTTTTGGGTGTAATCGACCGAATTCTCGCGTGATGCTGACTTCGGTCGTCACAAAAATCCGATCAAGCGTCTTTGTTACAACTGGCCAAAATACGGGGAGCGCAGCGCAGACGGCGGCTAGATGTACCTCGAGAGAGGCTAGGCCAGAGGTTGTAGGACTGTACCAGCTTGGGTCGAAGCGGAAAGCGTCTGCCGTGAAGTGTTTGATAACAAATACCATGCGTAGAATGGCGCACAATATAGCCCTACGAAATCTATCAGTACGATATTTGTGTAGACTGACACGTCTAGTGATCAGAAGCGGATGATGTGTTCATCCTAACGTACAACAGACCAAGGACAAAGAGACCAAGCAGAGAGAACCTGGTTTTCCTTTCCGTGCCAGGCTCGAAGCAGAGTCGTAAAGGGATCGCGAAGATAATGAGGTCAAGAAGGGCGGTGGTGATGGCTTGGCTTACGAAAACGCGTGTATAGGTGAGCGGATCACGCGACCCAAAGCCCCAGCAACGAGCACCGTCAAGAGACACATGCCAATAAGCAGAAACAGGGTAACAAGGAAACAAACGAAGCACGCCAAAAGCGCTGCCCCACGCAACACTGATAATGATCATGATCTTGCAAAACATTCTATACCAGGATCTGGCCTTGAAGACGCGAAGGTACTGAAATAACAGTGCCAACTTTATAAGCGTCGCCGATAGCGGGTACGTGAAGTCGCCGATGTAGAGGACCTAAGAGTTGTGAGCACCTGAGGCGATGACAATGACCAGCAGGAACGGAAAGCAGTTTGATACCCTCATGAATTCCTCAAACTGGAGAGTTGTCATCGTGTACACAGACCTCCCAAGACCGAAACCAGGCACTAGCGAAGGAAACTTTGTTAGCCACACGGCGCTGTTGTCCAGTTTCGGAAGGGAAGATGGGGGGTCAACAACATATACAGAGAATGATAGAGGCCACGGCCGTTGACAACTGTCCTAAACCTTTAGCGATGCGAGTGAGATCTCGATAGCCCTAGGGTACTCACCATAGTAAGGATAATGAGGAAGTCATCATATCCAGCCGAACGGAGGATGACAAATCTGGTATACAATCGTAGCAAAGAACATATCCAGGAGAAGACCTAAGAGCATAACCTAGGTTAATTCTGTGATGCAAATATACGGAAAGGTGGAAGGGGAAATCACCATAAACGATATCGTTAGTGTTAGGAGCGTCGACTTGTGGTTAAAGAGAGGCACGGTCCTGTACGGCTCGGAGTTCAAAAAAGAAGCTGGTAGTGGTAAATCCATAAACAATAGTGCTTCAGATTATTGACGGCAGGTAAGTGAAGTTATAAGTTTGTTGTGAACCTAAGTTTGAAACGAATCCATGAGCATGATGGCAACTGTCTTCTATACAGCAGGAATTGCCATAAATATGAGGACCAGCGAGGACAAAAGTCGAGCCCCATCCCCTTACGCTTAGGCCACTGGGAAAGAGGCGAATCTCTCATGGGCCCCTTTTCAAGTCGAGGATCGCTCCTGACGAGTTAGCGTCGTTTGACGCGTAAGGAAATCTAAAGTGCTACAATAGGTAATGCTTTCGAAACGATAATGGTAGTCACAGCATTGGCTAACCCTACTTGGCAACAAACGTTGCGCGGTGTTTGTAGAATGAATCCGGTGTATCTATGTACTGATGATTGACTGACTCGGGATATGTGATGACGTAAAACGGCACCTGATAAGAATCACCAATGACCTTCGACTGCTTTGCTGGGGTTCCTAGACCAAAGCAACCCTTCACCTCGCCTTATATGTGAAAGTTTGCCCGGGTCTAGGCCCTACAGATTGCTGAACGCACACACGAATGAGACGATGGAAGAGGTGGTCGAGTAGGAGCTGAAGAAGCCGGTTTCCATCAAAGTTTCAGGTCAGCAAATGTTCACTAATCGACTCAAACAGGTTAGTTGTGTTTTAAGCTGCAAAGAAGCATAATAGACAGAGTCAATTTACTAACGTGTTTGATAAGCGAGCGGGCCAGACAAGCGAGTGGGCCACTTCGCACCA
>MU857858.1:0-10339 GCA_033296725.1 Corynascus novoguineensis | reverse complement strand
GCCTCCTTCCATCGGCCTTGGTTCCAGTACGTCGACGCCAGGTTGGCCATGCTGGTTAGCGTGTCGGGATGCTCCTCTCCTAGCAACCTCAAACTTGTCTCCATCACTTGCACCTCTAGCAACTCGGCCTCCTTCCATCGGCCTTGATTCCAGTACGTCGACGCCAGGTTGGCCATGCTGGTCAGCGTGTTGGGATGCTCCTCTCCCAGCACCCTCTTAAACGTCTCCATCACTTGTACAAAGAGCAACTCGGCCTCCTTCCATCGGCCTTGGTTCCAAAATGTGGACGCCAGGTTGCCCATTCTGGTCAGCGTGTCGGGATGCTCCTCTTCTAGCACCCTCAAACTCGTCTCCATCACTTGCACCTCCAGCGACTCGGCCTCCTTCCATCGGCCTTGGTTCCGGTACGTCGACGCCAGGTCGGCCATGCTGGTCAGCGTATCGGGATGCTCCTCTCCAAGCACTTCCGTTCGTAATCCTCTCGCCTGCAATCGGAACTTCTCCGCGTCATTCCATTGGCCTTGGTAAGAAAAGAATCCGCCGGCACAGTGGAGAAGTGATGCCCTTGCCAGCCTCTCATCCTTCGACCCAGTGCTTTCCAGTCTCAGTACTGCGTACACATGCGGAAGGAATGTGCTGCATATCGCCCGATTCTCATAACTGCCGTATGGAAAAGCCTGCGACGCTACCAAGAGCGCCTGTTCCCCGAATTGGCGTATCGTCCCCTTCCTAGCAAGCCACCTCTGGGTGACCAGCTGTACGAGGCGGTGCATATCGAATCCATGGCTTTGGTCCTCGGTGACAAAAGAAAACGCCTTTAGAACCCCCAATGCCTTCGTTAGCTGCATTTCTCCCCGTTGTTCTTGGCCCTGCTGTTCGCTGTAACGGGACAGAAACTCCAACGGAACGGCCTGTCGGTCAAAAAGACTCATGAGTGAAAGGAGTTCCCCCGCAAACGCGTTCTGCCGTTGGATCTGCTCGAACGAGAGAATCCACGTCTCAGCCACTGCACGAGGGGTCTCCGAGTCTCTCCCGTTCGTCTCAAATTCCTCGCTGAGCAGAGCGACGAGGTCCTGATCGCTGTTGTCCAAGAGCTCAAGGTACTTGCCGACAGCGATAGTGTTCTCTTGGATGAATGCAACTGCTTGGACGAGCGCGAGTGGAAGGTGTTCCAGGCGTGAAGAAAGCGCAAAGGATTCACTGGAAGCAACGCTGATCCCGTCAAGGTGTGCGCGGAGCAGCTGGTCTGCCTCATCTTCGTCCATCTTCATGACCTCGATAGGACGTTTTCCCTTGGTCAGCCTTGAGCCAGCCTGCTTGTTTCTGGTTGTGACGAGAATAGCGCCGTGGCGGCAGTCGGGGAGGTACCGTCCGAGGCTCTCTTCATGGCTGGAAGAGCTGGTATTCGCAGGTACCATCTGCTGTCCGAAGAAGAGCTGCGTGTCGTCGGCATTGTCAATGACCATCAGCCATTGGCCGCGATCCGTCCTTTCCAGCCAAGCTTTCACCAGCAACAACACGTCTGCCTTTGGGTCGTCGTAGCCCGGTACCTGGCATTCCTGCGCGATAGACGCATATGCTTGCCGGAATCGTTCGGCATTGCTCGCATGGACCCAGAAGACGGAGACCTCTGGTCTTGTCCGTCGGAGCCAGTATGTGTACGCCAGAGCGATTTGCGTTTTTCTGTACCGGTCAGCACGAACTTCACACGCAGGCCAGCAGAACTAACCCGACACCGCCGAGGCCGAAGAGCGCGATCCTCGACTGTGAAGCATGCCGCAGAAGCTGTTGTTGGAGCTGCTTGAGGATGGATTCCCGCCCAATAAACGTCGTGTTCTCAGTATAGGGAACAAGGACTTCTGCAGAGTAAGCAGGGCTTGATATAACAATACAATTATCGGGGTCTACTCACACCAAGGACCGGTTGGCTGCTCCGGGGGAGGGAGAGATTCTAGGAGAATTAGCAGGGCCCTGCAGCAAGTGTTTCCCTAATTCTCCCCGGTAGAACATAACTTACCTGGCAGCGAAGGCACCCAGTGATCCAAGAATGCCTTCATGCATGCCGCCGCCGTCGCTGCGGCGTATCGCTGCCACCCCTTGTTCTTGTGGCTATCCGCGTAGTCGCACGCACCCTTGATGACCACGCAAGGGAAGATGTCCCAAACACCGGCGCCTTCCATTTCAAACCCTATAATCCCCGCCTTCCGTGCGATGTCGTCGCGGTCCTCGCCCGACTTCATGACCGTGTCGCCCGACGCAATCAGGCCAAAGTGGACCGCAGGCTGCCCATCGCCCTGCTCGAGGCGGGTACGCCGCACCAGCTTGCCCTCACAAGCGCACTCCTCGCACGACTTCCCGTCGCTCACATGGCGATACGTCGCCTCAAACAGCCTGTCTTGCGCAGCGCCGGGGTATGCGGCCGCCAGCTCCGGCTCGCGTCGGAGCACGTCCATGTAGCCGGCCATCTTGCTCTGCAGCATCTTCCGGCCACGGAGGCCCTTGAGCTTGGCGAGCTGCGTGCGGATCTCGGTGTTTGGCCTCCCCAGTGCGTCCAGAAGCGTGTCCTTCGTCACGAACTGTTCGGGCAGTCGCTGTCCAAGATCGTACTGCACGACACTTTCGCTTACGATGACGTCGCCGAGCACGGTCTCGGCTGTCTCGCTGCTGCCGGGACGGAAGGGAACGACACCGCAGACGCCAACGATGAGGGCGAGCTTGATGTTGGGGAAGCTCGCGCGGCAGTGGGCGGCGACGGCCGCGGCGCTGGCCTTGCCCATGCCTGGCATGTGTGCGAGGACGACGTTGTGACGGCCGATGGCGCCGGTGGAGTACGCGTTGGGGTCGCCCGCGGCTTTGTCGTAAGGCGGGCCGTCATCGTCCCAGTGGTGGTCGAAGAGGGCGTCGACGGCGTCGGCTTCGATGGGGAGAGCGCAGATAACGGCAATCTCGAACGCAGCCCGCGTGGCTGGGCGCTGCGGCCGGGCTGCGTTCATCGGTAACTGCGCCGGAGTCGCTCCGGAAGGCCGGTTGCAATCCGGTCGGGTCGGGTCCGTGTGGGTTCAAGGTAAGCCTCTATTCAGGGAATGTAGCTTTGGTGAGGTGAGATGCGTTTGCGAAGTTGGGCCCTCACCCCGCCTCTGCCCGGACCCCTCTTTTGCAGCCTGACGACTTTGGAACGAGCTAATTTTAGCACAGCCTTGCCGGCGCCAACCGGTAAGGCTGAACCAGGCCTTGGGAGACTTCAGCGCCATGGAAGCCATCGCGACCGATCGCGGCCGATTGTTTCGATGGATCGTGCCCTGCCGGCCCACTTGCTGCGGCTTCCCGTCGCGGATCGGGACGTGCTCGGTCCGCGGGATCGTGCCTGCTCTAGTGGGGTTCCAGGTGGGCCTCAGCATGGGGATCCAGGCATTCCAGGTTCCCGGATCCCCGTTTCGCGACCCTGCATTTTAGTGCACGCTAAAATCAGCACCCGTAGACCACGTGACCTCGGACTCAGAACTCGCGACTTTCCAGCGCCATGGCGCTAAAGCTTTCACTTTCACAACATGATGAAGAGAACGAGCAACCAGTAATGTAATAGTCTTAATTACTGCGATGAAGAACGCGTTAATTGATTTTCTCGTCCGCTGCTACTGTCTCAAAGTTGTGGTTGAGCCAATGGCAAGACGAAGCGCAACTACTGTCACAAGGCGGATAGCCGTTTTTTGACTGCTCTTCTTGCTCCTGTCTCAGGTCAGCAGGGCAGTGAAGCACTGTGCTGGACTGTGTGGGACATTTGACGGTGGGAGCAGGCACGGTGTAAGCGCCAAGAGGCCCAAAAACAGCCCCCTGGACAATTGAAGAGACAGTAAAAAGCGGAAGGCGATTTTGCTAGTGACTGTATGTCGAGCAAGCCTCCTCTTTAGAGTCAGGGACGACTTGCCCGATTTGGATAAATCATGGCTCTAGAGCCGCCAATGCTTAAAGACCATACTCCAGGGGTCACTTCTGAAGCTTCCGAAGCACATCCATTCGGCAGGGTAGATATTATAGTGACCAAGTCTGGGGTTCCTGCTTTTGGTGGCGAAAATGACACTGCGCTGCTTGTCCCTGCTAAAGAAGCCATTTTTGGTCAATGATCATGAGAGCCGTTATGGCATACCAGGCATTGGGCCTACATTTGTACAAGGATTATAGCCTGGAATCCCTGTTAGAGGAGAGACCGAAATCAGTGTCCACGATTTCAAATGTTCAAACTTTCTCCGCACGGCCCAGTTCCACCCTTGGCCGCGACTGACACAGTGCATCGCTGCCCACTCCGTACCAGGTAAGAATTCTGCTCAAGCCTTTCCAGTATAGCGACACGCCCAAATACTCTCTCCGACGATTCACGACGCTACCTTCGTCTCTCCATCACAAATGCATGGCAGAAGCTTAACCAGTACTATGTAAGGCTTGGGGAGTCTCCCCTCTATGCTGCGGCGGTCATTTTACTTCCAGGGCGTAGTCTCCGCTGGCTTGAGGCTCGCTGGAATACAGGCGAACAGCTTGTCTGGCTTCGGGATGCTAAGGAAGATCTCGAGGGATACTGGATGGCGTCGTACCGTGATCAAGTGAACAGCGGGTCTCTGCCTCGGCCGGTGAGCCGCCAACAAAAGGTATAGGCCAAGCAGGAAGATGGCGAATACGACCAGTGGCTTGGTACCGATCTTATACGCCTGCGGAATGGGGCCTTAGATGCAACAGAGCTAGAGCGGTATCTACGTCTTAAGCTACCTATCGAAGTGGATAACCCTATTACCTGGTGGATGGATCGCCGGCAGGAGTTCCCGACCCTTAGTACGCTGGCGCTAGACCTCTTCTCTATCCCGGCGATGGCGGCAGACTGTGAGAGAGCCTTTAGCCTGGCAAAGCTTACTCTTACTACCCAGAGACTTGCAATGGATCCGAAGACCCTCGAGATGGCTCAATGTTTGAAGAACTGGCTTCGTCGTGACGCAGTTACCCTCGGCGGCGTTTATTTCAGGCCGGCGACGTCTACCGACAAAGTCACTGCTTGCTAACGACTGTCAGAGCGGTTGACAAAACAGGCGCCGGCAATAGAGAGGACAACAAACAGTAGAGCTGCCAGCAGGCCGCGTAATGGTGTCAATCATGTGTCTCAAATAACTCAATCGATCAATCATGGTTTTCATGATATTCAATCGACTCAAGTTTCACTGTCAAAATTGACTCGATTGAATTGTGAGCAGCGCTGTAAGTAAGAGAGTTGGTTGTTTTTCTTCAAGTTCAACTCAAGCCAGCGAAGCTCTCAAATAGCCCTGCAGGGCTAATGGGGTCACAGGCTTTTGCTGGAAGTAACAGCCTGCCTGTTCTTTATCTTATTTACAACTGTATCAAAGAGCTTCGCTGGACGGCGTTCCAGCGAGGCAATGAAGACCTGAACAAGATCGAGCACACAGAATGAAAACGAATTACTTACCTAAGGGTAAGTGTGACGAACCACGGTCAGACTATCCTCCGAAAGGGTTCAACGAAGGTTTAGGTGACGGAGTCTGAAGGTTCGGTAGAGCCAAAAGGTCTACAACAGAGTGTTTCTCACAGTAGTGGTGTTTGCAATGTTAGGACCAAAACTGTGATTATATTGCTGACAGTGTTGCTAGCTGGGGAGCTATTCTCCCCAGCGTAAGGAGTTACTTCTAGCTAGTATATATGTTACTGGTTATCACTGCGGTCACTGGTGATAATAGCGATTATCACCAGCGTCATCCGTGATCTATGTGACTCCCTTCTGATTATCACTCTGGTCGCCGGTGATACTGGCGACCAGCTCCTGATTGGCCTTTTAAGCGATTGGCTGTCGTGCGTCCCTGCGTGCGCCTTGCAGCTTCGGGCCGCTTTTTATGGTCATTCCATGACAGTAAGCTTATATAGTTGCTTGGCAAACCGTGACCAGCTCCCCGTTCTTGTTATTACCCTAGCAGAACGGCATTATACCCTGCTCGCAACTAAATCAAGCTCAAGCTGGCGCTGGCTGGCCGGCTGGCTTGCTGGCTCGCTGGCAGGACTAACTTGGCTTGTTAAACGGAGCTGACTGACTAGGCTGCTGGGGTAAGCTGGCTGACAGGTGGGCTGACTAAACTAGCTAGTTGGTTGGATGACTAGACTAAACTGGCGGGCTGGTTGACTGGAATGAACTGACTAGATTTTGCTGACTAGCAGGTTGAACTGACTAACCAAACTGACCGACTAAACTGACTGGCTAAATTGGCTGGTTAAACGGGCGGGTTGGACTGGACTAACCTGGCACGTTGGACTGAACTAACGGGTTAAACTGGCTGACTTGACTACTTGGCTGCTTGACTACTTGAGTTGGCTGGGCCGTATTGCGATTCGGTGTCTGCGCAGGAGGGGTACGTATCAGCTTTAGGGTGACGAGAGGCTTCTTCGTGAATCTCGCCATTACGTTGTCCGGCGTCTAGTATCCAAGGCTTTGTAGCAAGATCCCCACGATTGTTCGTCCGAGCCAGTCCGTCGCTTCGTAGTACTCCTAGACAGGGCCACGGGACTCGTCCTCCCAGAGCACTTCAGGGTCGGCCTAGACGTTGGGTCCATGCCAACCCGGATCCTCAACGACCGGTTCCTCATGCCCGATGAAGAAGCTCTGATGTCCTAGTTAGCTGTCGATTACTAGTGGCGAGAAAAAAGGCTTTTACCCGGTTTTCTATAAATAGGCGGAGAGCGTTGGGGACCTGATCATGAGGCCTTTTGTTCAGAGGGTGTAGTTTGCGTCTTCTCCGAGGTAGCGGTGTCATTTTCGGTGTCCCAGCTGGCTTGAGCTGGCTCGAGCTCAAGCTCAAGCTGGTGCTGGCTGGCTGGCTGTTCCGGTTCAACCAGCGTCGAAGTCGGCTACCAGGTAGGGTAGGTAGAAGCAGGGTCAGAGAAAATATGGAGACGCTGCCGGTTCGAATTCAGCCTCGGTCAAACGCTTTTTGCCCGTGTTTCCTACACCCGTGTGTCAATGGATCTGGTTGCTCTCAACCAGACCAAATGCCAAAATGTCCGTGCACTGGACCGCACCACCTGCCCGATCAGGCAATATCGCAACCAGAGTCAATCGCTCTGGTTTGTACAGTGTAGAGGTATAAAGGATCAGGGCTGCAGGGGTAGACCTGTGGCTCTGCCGAGTCACATGTCTCCCGGAGTGCATCGACTCATCTTTTACTTCTATCGTATGTATCGAAGACGTGTTTCACCTCGGTCTCGCGAATCGGTACTTCTGGTCGATCCGTCGAGAACGCATGCACGACTATTACACTTCCTTCCTCGGACGATGGGCTAACGAGAATATTGTCTGTGTGGGAGAAGATGTCAAGCCGGGCGACTATCCTCCCGGCCTGTTTTCGGCCGAAGAGCTAGACGTATTGCGTCAAAAGACGAGCGACATACCGTACGGCTGGGAAGATGGCGGCTGGGACAATGTGGCATTTGCAAATGAGCCGTTTACACTTCACCACTTTAATTTCCTTAATATTTCCGCCACGGAACAAGACGTTTGTCTGTCCAGCAAGTCGTGGGCTTTGGCTGGCCACTTCTCCGCCTTGGACATCTCCAAGGATCCCGCTTTCGATTGTATATGTTCGGAGATACTGGTCAAAGAGGAGACCTACTTCCCCCAAAACCAGCAGTGGATTCTTCGAAACTTGACGATGAAGCAGTTGGTCCGCTCGGAAGCCCCGGCATCAGTGTCTTGGGCTTCGGTGAAGTCGTCATGTCGCGCATATGCTGGTCGAGATGCTCATTTACTAGTATGAGCGATACGGCCAATATCTCGAGGGGCGTATGGGCAGGGCACTGCCTCGACATCACAACGCTCGCGAGACACCGAGATGAGACCAACGAGGTGGGATGGAGCGATGTGAGCGACGGAGTGGCGCGAGAGATTGCGGTTATCTGGGAGAGCGAATACGGCGCCGACTGGTGTGAGACCCTCTGTAACCACTGGTATCAAAAGTACGGAGGATTCTCTCGCCCGGTGTATTAGTCTAGGCACACGCCGTCGCTCTCGCGCTCGGGCAAGCTGCTCAGCAAGGCGGCTATGACGCCGGGTGTCGGCAATATCCGGTGCGCCCCTTCCAGCGCGTCTTGTCGGGGATTCTCACATTTCCTGCCTTCAACAGCACCCTCCCCGACCAACACCACCACCACCTCCTCCTTCTCCTCCTCCTCCTCCACCCCCGGTCCCTTCAACAACGCAACTTCCTCCACTGCCTTTTCGTTCTACCTCTGCCAGCGTAGCCTGCCGGCCCACCTTTCACAGATCATAGCATGATGACTACGTCCAGACAGTAAGATGTCATTTTTACCGTCTAGTGTTATCCTTGGGATGTCGTGTTACCCGCCGCCCAGCGAAACGCCCAGCGGAGCCGGCCTGCCACCCATATCGTAGGGCTACCCGGACGGTTACGTCAACGGTATAATGTCCTTCTTGCCCCACACGGAGTTATGTCAAGCCGACCAGGAGAAAACTACGGGATTTTAGCTATAGCGAAGGCAGAGCCGGACACGTGGTGGGTGGTGCTAGCGAGTGTAAACACCATCACGACACTTACCGTCGCCGGATTTCGCACCTGCAGTAGACAGCACGTCTTACCATACAAACATTCAAGAACTGCCAGAAACTAAATACATATGTATCCATGCCGCGGCCCAAGATTCTAGTGGTCCGTATCAAGCCTTGTGTTCTCCAGCATCAGCGTCCACCCAGGTTCAGTCTGTCTCTGCCTTCCCCCCCAACGCCCTGCCGCTTCTTGATGTGCGAGTAGAACGCTGTGATCTTCCTGTCGGGTCGGGGTGGTCCGCTTGTCTGCGAGGTAAGGGGGAGACCCAAACCCAGGCCCATCGGCGTTCGAACCGTCGGCCCACCGCCCGGTATCCCACTCGATTCCTTCCCATTCTCCTCTAAGCCCACACGCACCGTTGGTTGAAAGAAGTCGGTGATACCGGCTTGCTTGATACCCCCGGCCCAAAGGGCGAGCCCATCGTCGTCCACTCTATCAATCTCGCCCTTGACTCCACGCCGTATACGCACCCCTTCAAGTGATATTTCCAGGTATATTAGCGGTACAGGTCGCCTCTATAGTCTGACAAAGCAAGGACAGCGTTTCTGCCAGTGAACACTATATAGTTCCGAGTCTGTGAGGATACCCTTGCCGTCAGGAGCCGGGATGTGAGTGACACATTTCTCGGCCTACGCCAGATCGCAAGGCTCCCAATCACCCTCGTCAAAATGCCGCCAGGCCCCTCCGAACGCACGCTTGTACTGGATAAACCAGCGAGGCCTCGAACGGAATAGCTGTTCTCCTGAATGGCAGCCGCCGTTTCTTTGAAGATCGGGGAGTCGGGCATCGTGAATGCTGGCTGGACCGTCGTGACAGGAAATGGTGATTGTGGGCGTCAAGATAGATGTAAAAAGCAAGTTGTCGTAGCCGTCACCCTCGAGAGGGAGGGGGAAAGCCTCTCTTTTATCGACGAAGCTCTAGAGGCACTGCGCCGCCACATGGACAGACAAACAGAACGCCGACGGTGACGCCAATACCCCAAAGCGAATGGTGCGAGGAGCCTCACGATGTCGTTTATGCGGTCTGATCTAAAGGGTCGGCACGGCCGCCACCGCCGCCCTGGTCGCGAGATGCCCGAGTCGGCAATGGTGTAACGAGGCAGGCTGTGGTCGGGGTTAAGGCGACTAGAAGCAGCGTCCGTGGCACAAACGCGGCGAGATGAGGAAAGAAGTCGTCAGAGTCGTCGCCTTCGAGGAGGGGAAGTCGCTCCTTTTATCGATAAAGCCCCTAACGAAATGCATCGCCACGCGGGCGGCTTAACAGAAATGCCGACGATAAGGCCTTCGCTCCAAAACGAATAGGCGCGAGGAGCATTATACGATGTCTTTATACATGCCGTATGAGACCAATATAAACCAAGCAGTCTCCCTTCTCGAATGTCGTTCATCACCGTTTGCTGCGTAACGAAGTGTAGTCACCGACCCTCCGAAACCCCCAAAGACGATGGGGAGAGTCACCAGCAACGTCGAGGGGTATGCAACCATCACAGAAAAAGCTCGATCAGATACGCCCCAGGAATTTACTCGCACACCAACTGGGTCGAGATGTGGCATCGATTTGCGGCGTAGATCAGTCAGGAGCTCGTAACTTGACGGATGTCAGGACCCGGGAAGCGGTAGGGCTCGGTCAGGGCCAGGGGGAGAGCAAGCTAAAGGTGAGAGGCTCGAAGCATACTGCCAAGAGGGGTTTGAGCCGCATCGGCCCGGAGACGTGGGGTCGGGACTCGGAAAGGTGGG
>MU857857.1:0-17069 GCA_033296725.1 Corynascus novoguineensis | reverse complement strand
ACCTTAGAGATGGTATCCTCGAAGTTGGCAAAAGATTCGAAGATCTAGATTGTTTTAATATATTACTTATCGGGTATATTCTTAAGATAGTCTTACTAGGTAGGTTCGAACCACTCGAGTACGATACCCCTTAGGCAGGCACTAGCAAGTAGTACCTTGGCGGATTTGTTGTCGAACTTGTTGCTATAGATCATAAAATGAGTTCGGAGTTATATCAGGAAACCCTATAACTCTTCTTTCCTAGTACCGTCGAATGTAGGTAGGGCGGGTACCTTGATACAGGTACTAGGTCTGGTAGCCCTAATACCTCCTCCAGCTCTAAGAGCATTGATCTTGGCTGTTAGATCTGTCATAGCGGTTTCGACCGCCTTGGCGTTAGCGATAGTGGTAAACCGCTGGTCAAAACTGTTAAGTATGTTTTAGACCGTATTCTTGATTTCGTCGAGTTCTCTCTTTAGCTTGTTGTTGTCGATCTTATCGTCAGAGTCAGGAGTATTCTATAGGGTGGCCTTAGGCGTAACAGGCTTCTTGCTAGAAGTGGATATCGTGACCTTTGTCTTGAACCGTAATAGAGATCGAAGGGAGCTAGCAACGTATGACGAACCTCTATCAGACTATCCTCTAAAAGGGTTTACTGAAGGTCGGGTCAATAGAGTCTATAGGCTCGGTGAAGCCAAAGGGTTTATAACAATAGATGTCTCTTATAGTGATGAGGCTCAAGGTTAGGACCAAGACTATGATTATAATTGCTAGCTAGGGAGCTACCAGAACTCCCTACAACGAGTGACTATCTGATAGTATATATAATGGTGCTATGTCCTTATTCCCTTATGGTCGCTGCTGGACGCTGGCGTCCCTGAGCGTCCATGGTCGCTCCTTGGCGCTGGCGTCCTTCTTATGCCACGCCTCCTGCCGATTGGTTCTTCTGGTTGCCTACAGGACCTACCAGGTCGGCCTATATGGTTGGTTCGTGACATATACCTTCTAGACTCTCTACCTAAACCTATAACTATGGCTATAACTATAGCCTTAGTTTAAAGGAAGAGGTAGTAGATATATTCTTCTATAAACGTTACCTCTCTATTACTCTCTTGTTACTCTTGCTAACCTATACTAGTATAGTAGTAATAGTCTGGTGGCCAAGATCTAGAGGGTTAGCTCTAGGGGCAGGGATAAGGCTCTACTTCCCCCTTTCTTGCCTATTGGTTTTAAGCCTCTACCTGACTTCTTACCTCTAGCTCTAGTCACTTCTATCAAGAAGAAGAAAGGGGAAATCGCTATTTAGAAAGATACTTGCTAGATTATTCTATAAGCTATACTTCTTAAGTGTTGTTTTCTCCTAATCTCTAATATAGCTTATAGATATTGTATTTATACTAGTCGAATTATCAACGATCCTTTATTAGCCAATAGCCTTTATTATAACCAAGCTAGCCAAGGTGTTTACTACTTCTATTATATAAGCAGATCTTACCTCTATTATCTTATATATTATCCTCTCCCTTTATAAGCGTTACTCTTATAACGTTCTTTAGCAGGTTACTAACGTTTTATAGGTTCCTCCTCTTTTACTTCTTATCACTATTTAGATAGTCAAAGCCCTTAATAGGCTTAAGAATCCCTATACCAATAAGGATATAAGTGGCTTAGATAGTTGCTAGGCGATTCTAATAGAATTATAGATCCAGGATCTCTATACTATATTTGGCGCTATTAGTACCAAGCTTATATAGTTGTTTAGGGGTCAACCTTAGTAAAAGGATAAAGCCATGATCGCTGATCATACTATAACTACTATTATCGCTAGCCGTGAGCTTGCTCTATATCGCTTAGGCGATATTCCTCTAGATAACAAGGCTAGTATATACTTAGGCGCCACTTCCTCTATTATTACCGCCAAGAAGTTTTTATAGCTCTAGAAGGAGGTGGCCAATAATAGTAAGATGTTCTAGGAGATCTTAGAGAAGCTTACTACAATGAACAACCGTTTCTCGAAAGGCCTATAGAAATTGGGTTATAGATAACGTATATACTAGGGTCCCTGGCCGCCCGGGGTCCTTGGCCAGCCTCTTTTCGAACAAGTCAGTCAGCCGCCAAGCCACTATCACCACCTATAACAGCAACAACAATAATAATAACAACAAGATTTCGCGCCCTCTATACTGGTAATTCCCTATAAAACAACGCTAACAAAATGACTAACATTCCTCCTATTGATCTAGAACAACAAATTTAGCTTATAATTGAAGCAATCCGTTCTAAAACAGTCCTAAGTGTCTGTAAAGCAGCCGAGCTATTCGACATCCCCTGTTCTACTTTATAAGACCGTCTCGTTGGCCGGCAAACTTTAAAAGCATCTCGAGAGGGCCTTTAACGGCTTACTATTAAAGAAGAGGATTCTATCGTCAAAGTAGCGCTTTAGCTCTATATATAGGGATAGCCTCTTACTCTTAAAGGTCTAGATAACCTTACTACTAGCTTGCTAGTCAAAAAAGGGGATCTCCTACCTCTAGGGAGGGACTAGCATTTACGCTTCTTTATATAGTACCCTCAATTAAAGGGATTAGTCTCCTAGCCGATAGACCAAACAAGGAAGGACGTTATAGACTTGCCAACTTTAGAACATTGGTTTAAGCTCTCTTACAATACTTAATAGACCTATAGTATCCTTGATAAAGATGTCTATAATATAGATAAGAAGGGGTATATAAAGGGCATTAGGGATAGATCTAAGGTCATTGTTCCTTAGTACTATAAAGAAGCCTTCTTAATATAACCAGGGAATCGCGACTAGGTCTCTATTATCGAGTATATCTTAGCTTATAGCTTCGTTCTTCTATTATTTATCATCTTTTAGGGGAAACAGATTTAGTCATCCTAGGTTAATGACCAAGTCGATAAAAGTATTGTCATTTATATTAGCGATAGTAGCTAGACCGATCAGGATATTGGTTTTAAGTAGATCTAGTATTTCGACAAGTATACTACTACCTAAATGTCACGGAATGGCCTAATATACGGCCGCAGGAGGGGCGTTCCTACGCCCTAATAGCCAATCGCTTAAGGACCAATCAGGGAAGGATCACGCTTGGCAGAAGTGATCCAATACGTGAGGGATCACCAGGCATACGATGGATCATAGTGATCCTTATAAGCCGTAGGGAAAGGGATCACTCAATATAGAGTGAGCCCCTAGTAGATAGATCACTAGTACCCTGGTGATCCCCGATATATATATACTAGCTAGGAACACTCGTTATAAGGGAGAGTAGCTCCCTAGCTAGCAATTACAATCATAGCTTTGGTCCTAACTTTCGAAGCACTACTACTATAAGAGACACTCTATTGTTGTGAACCCTTTGGCTTCACCAAACCTATAGACTCTATTGACCCCGACCTTCAGTGAACCCTTTCAGAGGATAGTCTGACCGAGGTTCGTCACACTAAACTATTAGGCAATACCGACTCTTAATAATAGATAGACATTTAAGCTATATCTCTCTTTAGTTTGTCAAATATTACTAGGACTATAAGATTATCCCTCTCTATCTTCCTCCCTATTTAACCTATAAGCTTTAGCCCCTAGATGTCGGTATCTTTAGGCTATTTATAACAAGTTACTAGCAACTTATTAACAAAGGTAGTATATTTAGGGCTAAGAGAATCGACAATCTATAGTTCCTTCTTATCTATTAACAAATATACTAGACAATCAAAAACAATATCCTAGATATATAGAGAGGAGCTAGCTTGGTTCTATACGACCTAGACAAAATTTTTACTCGCTACTATCTAGTTACCCCCTTATTTATAAGCTTAATAGACTGGTTTAGGTAGAAGGTAGACCTTACTATAGATAAAGATACTAGGAGATAGATCGATAATATTATATAGAACTTGCTTGATATATATAATACTCCGTTAAAGTAGGGGGTAATATTTATTAAGAATATATGTCTAACTGCTCTAGCAGATCGATCAACTCTCTAGATCTTGAATTAGGGGCTTATAGAAAAGGCTATATAGAGAAGAAAGCAGGCAAATAGGAAGTATTATAGGCAGGCCTATATTCTAACTATTAAAGAGATTAAAGAGAAGAAGGCTAAGAGGGAGGCGAAGGAACTTGCTAAATAGAAGGCGAAGGCGAGGAGGGTAGCCTTCTAGGGCGTGATTGGCTTTATAAAGATGGTTTAGAAGGAGATGCCTGTCAGTTACGAGGTTTTTAAGTAGCTATATCAATAGGCTTACTTTCGCCAAATGTAGCGATTTTGACTATATAGAACTGGCCTTTTCTGACTACGTTGACTATGTTGATAATGTTGAACTTGCCCCTATCTTGCCCCCGATGCCAGCCAAAATTGAATGGCGGATGTGGCTGGCCGGGGACCCTAGTGTATACGTTAGGGGGATACTTCGAGGTTGTTAAGTTTAGTGGTAAGGCATATAGATAGTCTTAGGTAGTTGATCTAGTATAAAATAGAAGCTACTTCTTTGCCTGGTTCTAACAAGCTTGGCAATAATGACAAGGAGGAGAGTAATAGGTTCTTCTCTAATAGGGTTCTCGAGTCGATAATAGGTATAAAGGAGTAAGCAATCTATATACTACTCCTATAATGTTCTATCGCTTGGTTTCTTATAGTGTAGATAACGAATCAGGGGTTGATCATTCTTATACTTGTATATAACGCTATAGCTATGTTCTTATAACTTATACCTTATAGGTATAGAACATCTTGCCATCGTCAAGGTTACTATATAGCTCCTATAAGTTATCTTTAGATAGATAGTCTTTCTATTTGATAAGGTAATGCCGATTATTTAAGGGCCCTTTATAGTCAAAGATAGCCTTAACTTTATAGTAGAGATCCTCTAGTTCGATATCGATACTCTTATACTACTTCTAAGCCTCTTTAATAATACCCTAAAAAGGTTCTAGGAGCGAAATCGGAAACACGTTATAGATATAGAACTATATAGGGAGCTTAAGCTAGTATACCATTTTTCGGTCGCCTATAACCCTAGAAATTCGGAATAGGCTAATATATTTATTGGAGAGTTTGTTACTAGGATACTACTAACGTATATACTTGGTAGAGAGCTAGACCTAGTCGTCAATCGTAAAGGACTAGTCTTTACGCTTTCTATTATACTACTTCTTATATATAGTAGCTATATCGTTTAGAATACATTTAATAGCCTCTCTCTTGATATTAAAGGTATAAATATAGTCTTCTATAGTATAGGCCTTCTTATTCGGGTTAAGAAGAGGATCTACCAGGTCTTTTAGGTAGAAACTATAGAACAAGAATATAGGGATTATACAAGTCGCTAAATAGTATAAATTGTTATAGGTATACTCGGCTAACCATAAGTGGTATACCTAATCTGCTTGATCGTGGCTATAAAAGGTCCTTAAGTAGTGTTCTAGAATTTGGTTAAGTCGCTTAGTCTGGCTATCTATCTATAGGTAGTAAGTAGTGTTTAAACGGCATTCGATGTCCAATAATAAGTAGAGACCTTCCTAGAAGCGGCTAGTAAAGAGCGATCCTCTATTAGAGATGATTGACTAGGGCAGGCCAAATAGGCGATATATATAATCGAAGAAGAGCTTAACAAAGGCGTTAGCTATAAACGTCATAGTTATAGCAATATAGAGAATATACTTAGTAAACTTGTCGACGACAACAAGAACAACGTTATAGGGTTTGTTAGAGTAGGGGTCGATAGAGGTTAGTAGCCTAGTAACAAAGTCAATAGTAATATCCTCCTATAGCCTCGACAGTATTAGTAATAGTATAAGCAAGCTATATAGATAATAGTTCCAAGCCTTGGTTTACTAATAGGGGATATACTTTTTAAGAATATAGCTATCGATATCCTCTACTATTGCTAGCTAGTAGTAGTAGTAAGTCAAATGTTCCTTTGTCTTATAAATACCACTATATCTTGCCAATAGTATATTGTAATAGCTTAAAATTAGTTTATAACTTAAAGTAAAGGGGATATATACCTAATCTTGATAATAGAGAAGGCTATTACTAGCCATCGCCTATACGCTCTTACTAGTATAACGACGCTTGACCTATTCTCCTAAACAAAGCTAATCGTTTTTCTTCTACTCCTCTAATAAAGCCTTATCAATCTCCTCTAGCCGACCTACTACCACTTAGGTCCGTTAAGCTCTGTTTTTAACGTTAAACACGCCTACGACAAGATAACGTTGATCAGGCACTACCTATATATAAGAGCCAGTTCTCTAGTAACAATATAGGCTCCCTGAGCTAGATATAGTTATAGGACCTTCGACTAGCTCGACAAGAGGGTAAGCGTTTAGTACCTATAGGTTAGAGCTATAGTAGCGCTTTAAACTACGCTTATCGCTAGATAGCCTATCTTTTAACTTCAAAAACTTGTCTTTTAACTTAACTTAGATAGGTCTACTAGCTACTATAGTATATAGTATAGAAAAACGAACTTATCTCTCTCTTCCTATTTAAGAGCCCCTTCTAAATAGCCCCTAAGCTTAAAAAAATCCTCTATCTCTCGAAAATGTATTGGCTCTCTATCAATATATATAAGAAGGCTACTACTCTAGGCCCTACTATCTTAAGGTTCTCTACCCTTCTAAATACGACTTTTAAGCAACGAAAGAATAAGGTTGACTTTAGCCGTTATCAAAGGAGCTTGGTCGTTACTAGTATAGTCAGGTCTATAAGAGAGAACGTTAATAGGATTTTAAATATCTAGATAATACTTAATAATAAAGTCAAACGCTACTAGTTCTTTATACTAGTATAGCTACTATATATTTGGCTACTTCTTTATATCCTAATATTCGAGGTTTAGGTGATCTATCAAAGCAATAACCAGGGCTTAGGTATAGAGGAGGTAATGCCGCTAAATGTAAAAAGCATCGACTAGTATAAGCAGCTCTCTATCGCTAGTACTATAGCGTGTCTCTTCTAGTATAAGCTTCTAGGAGCAGAAAGCTATAAGGTGTTAGCGATCGTTATATAGTTATACCAGGACTATACCGATAGCCTTAATAGAGGTATTAGTCTCTATATAGATAGGAAGCGAGGGGTTAAAATGTCTAAGGATAGGAGCTTCTTAAAAGGCCTATTTAAGATACTCGAATATTATATAGGCTATATCGGGAAGTTCGAATATATATGACTAGTCGCCTTTAAAGAGGTCTATAAGCGGTATATATATCTATAAATATCCTCTAATAAAACGCCAATAGAAGCCTATAAATCTAATAAAGACTTGAACGTTATAGACGTTCTAAAGGAGCGGCTACTATAAAATAGCTTCTATATACCCCTACTCTATAGCGATACTAGTAGTAGATATAATATAGCCAAGAAACCTAACTTCCTTTATATAGAACTAGTATTTGGTAGGATTAGTATAAAGGTCGGCCTTCTTTAACCATTCGAGGATCTCTTTTATATACTACTTATATACTGCTTTGTCCTTACTAAAGATAAGAATATTATCTAGATAGACAATATAGATAATATCTACTAGACCCGATAGTACTTAATTAATATATGTCTAGAAGGTTATAAGAGTATTAGCTAGACCTATTAATATAATATAGAAGAAGTAACTATAACAGGTATAGAACGTTGTCTTCTATTTATCGCCTAAACAAAGTCTAATATAGTAGTATATATCCTTAAGGTCAAGCTTAGTATAGATCTTGGCAGACAATAGCCGGTCAAGGATCTCGCCAATTAGCGGGAGAGGTACTTGGTTCTTAAGTATGATCTGGTTAAGCCCTCGATAGTCAACGACAAGCTATAGCTCTCCTTGCTTCTTAGGGACAAATAAAATAGGCGTTCCTATAGGGCTAGTAGATGGCTAAATCTATCTTTTCTTGGTCGCCTTAACGAGCTAGTTATATAAGGTCTCTAATTCTAAGCTATTTAGGGGATAAATAGGGCCTTATAGTGGTTAGATATTAGGTTTAAGCTTAATACGTTGTTTAAGAGTGGTATATTCGGATAGCTAGAGCGTTAAATCAGTAGTAAAGACATCCTAGTACTCCTTATATTGATCTAGCAAGGTAGTAGTTCCTATAGGTACAGTTATAGGCGAGTCATCTAGCTATATTTCTTCTATATATAGGACTATTATAGCTATATACCCTCCTTATATACTATGGTTATACTTAGGTTTAATATAGAGGCTACCTCGAAGCACCTCGGGCGTATATGTCTATCCTTTCTTCGAGAAGTCAAAGCTTGGCTAGGCCATCTCTATCTATAGTAGGCCAAGGATGATCGTATAAGGCTCGATATCTATAACAACAAGGTAGAGGATCAAGAGCTTGTTCTATCCTTAGGTATCGTTTAGACATATATATAGAGAGTATACCCTATATATCTAGATCGGAATATCGCCGACTAAAGTAAGCCTAGATACTAGTATAAAGTCACTAAGTAGTAGGAACTATATAAGGAAGCTACTACTGATCAAGTTAAAATTAGTACCTATATCTAAACGGGCCGTTATAGTTCTCTATCTCTTAACGATTTGTATCTAGGTATTGGCTTTAATCCGACAAGGGATACTCCTTTTACCTCCCTATCGAACTATTACTATTCTCCCGCTATATCCTGCTCTAAGAGGTACGTTGTTGCTACCCTATACCGGCTATAGGTAGATGACAAGCATATACCCTATTTCTCTATAATGTCGGTAAATAGCCCTCTTATAGGTAGTCAAATAGTACCCTAGCTCGCTATAGGTATAGCAAGTCGGTTATAGTCAAGGAGGAGTGCTTATATCGATAGTCTAAACATTAGAGGCGTTACCTGACTAAAGGCAATGGCATATAATGTGGCCCTCCTTCTTATAGGTATAGTAAACGATTAGACCCTTCTAGGTGCCCTAGATACTGATTCCGAATAGTAGTAATAGACTAAAGTAGGTAGGTTGGCAAGGGTTAGGGTAGTATAAATCTCCTCTAGCAGGTTATAAAGCTTATAAGTTATATAGGCGGTATAAGGATACCCCTATAAGAATCTGACTATTCTTAATATAATAGGCGTTACTAATAAGCTATTAGAAGGTTTCTAGGACGTTCTAAACACTGATTATAGTTCTGATTTTGTGTCTAAGCTTAGGTATAATGGTCATGATTTTCTAGGTATCTAGTATAGGCTATAAAAGCTCTTTAGTCAAATTGTTAAAACAAGCAATAAAGTCGTATATTGTCTTATCGTCCCTCTAGACTATCCTTTTAAGTTATATTATAGTAGAGAAGACGTAGCTCTAAAGGTCGGCAAACTAGCTATATAAGAATTTAGTAAACTCCTACCAGGTAATAGCCTTATACTAGAAGATAGGGTCTACCTCCTATTCTTCGATATAGTTGACCTAGGCGGTTCTAGTACTACCACTAAGACAACTTTCTATATAATATACTTGTTATTTAGGAGCTGGTTTTCGAGTATAGAGAAATTGGTTTTACAATGTCGGATAAAACTCTAGAGGCTGGCTATATCCTTCCTATTATATAAAGGTCGATAGAGATAAGAAGTAGGACCTAAGAAAGATAGACTCTACTTGAAAGCAGGTACTATAATGGCAGGTATATAGTAGGGTATAGTAACTAAATAAGAAGGTTTATTATGATCTTAGAACGACTAGATAATAGGTATAATAAAAACGTTTACCAGCTAATCTAGGGGAGTAGCTTCCTCGACTAGAGAGGTAGAGGTAGGGGCTTTATTATACTATTTAGTAGCTATAATATATTGCTAAAGCTATTCGAGTCGTGTTTCCTTTTCTAGGAGGAGAGCCTTATAATATACTATCGCTATCTAGACGTCGAGCTATCGTTCTCTCTCCTCAAACTCTATATCTCCTATACCAGGGTCCTCGCTACTAGTAGTCATATAGGTAGTAGCTAGCCCGCTCCTAAACGGCGAGGGAACATGAAGAAGGCTGACCATCTTGTCTAGCAAGAATGATATAGGTATTAGATGGTTAGATAGTGTTTATATAATATATTAGGTGTCTAAGTTATTAGGCGGTGGTATAAGAAGGATAGGCTACTTAGAAGGTACTTATACCCTTTATAGTACTATCTCTTGTCCCTAATAGTCTAACGTCTTAAAGGTAAAGAGTTTAGCGTATCAGGACTAGAATAGTCCTAGTAGGTTAAAAGTCAGAGTAAAAGGGTATAAGAGGTATATAAGGTCACTAAATATAGTAGAAGATAGGTCCTAGTAAGTAGTAGAATTAAAGGTATGCTAAACTCTACTAGATCCCTCCCCTTCTTCTATCCCTACTACCCTTTTTGACCCTATAATATCTAGCTTATCCCTTTTCCGCTCCTGGTCACGAGACGAGAGATATGAGCGCGAGCGCCTCGTGACCGCCGCTCACTCGCTACTTCCTAATAGTGTCATGCCACACCAATAGTGCTATATGCCCCACCTTTCTGAGTCCCGACCCCACGTCTCCGGGCCGATACGGCTCAAACCCCTCTTAGCAGCATGCTTCGAGCCTCGTACCTTTAGCTTGCTCTCTCCCTGGCCCTGACCGAGCCCTACCGTTTCCCGGGTCCTGACAGGGGCATATGGCACTATTGGCGCGGCATGACACTATTAGGAAGTAGCGAGTGAGCGGCGGTCACGAGGGGCTCGCGCTTATATCTCTCGCCTTGTGACTAGGAGCGGAAAAGGGGTGAGCTAGATATCGCGGGGTCAAAAAGGGTAGTAGGGACAGGAGAAGGGGAGGGATTTGGCAGAGTTCAGTGCACCCTCAATTCTACTACTTGCTAGGACCTATCTACTACTATGCTTAGTGACCCTGTATGCCTCTTGTACCCCCTCACTATAACTTTCAACCCACTAGGACCATTCCGGTCCTGACAATTTTATAGGAGCAACGTCGTCTAAAGGAGGAGGAGAAGCTGGCTAAAACGTCTTTAGTGTGACGGGCACCACCTAAGGTCTGGTCAGCTTGTATATACAAGATTGATATTGCTACGAAAAGGACAAGAGCTAGATGACAGGTATAGGCGTACAACCAGACCTTAAATACCAGAGTAGAGGCCTATGACATGAGCAGATATATATGTCATGACCACGTATAACATACCTATGTCATGACCACGTATAATATAACCAGATATAAGCGTATACGAACAGGAGCGGGGAATCCCGTGACATTTAGACAAGTCTTAGTATACGCTTGAGGAGGCCTAATATAAGCTCTTTAAGAAGCTGGCACGTCTTTGTCAGCTTTATACTTAGAAGGAATTCTTAGTAGAGAAGGGTACCAATATAGTAGTATAGGGTTTATCGACATTAGACAAATTAGAAGAGATAGAGTAGTAAGATTCTACTATCTTATCTAGGCCTTTAATGGTACTTTCGAGATAACCAATTAGGATACTATACTAGCTTTAGTGTCTAAGTTGACCTTGGTCGATCTAGGTTCCTCTAGTAGAATTCCTATAACTTAAGGTAGTAGAGGTTTGTGATAAGTTCCTATAAGTTGTCTTTAGGTCTAAGTCCTAGCCACTTTACTAGGTATTAAAGTTATCTGTTTTTGTTTCTTAAGTCTAGGATTTCCTTAATTTCCTATTCTTCTTCTTTATCTTTTACTTCGATGTTGATTATAACTTTATTGTTACTAGTAGTGATAGTCGGTAGTTAGATGTTAAAACATATTCTTCGATCTTAAATAGTCCAAGTTGTTTAAAGTCTAGCTTCTATTTTAGTCGATTTATTTATAGATAATATAAAATCAGAGAGACTTTGTCTCCTTTTACTAAGTAAAGACCTTGTTAATAGTTGATATAGGACTATAGATATTGTTTAACAACTTTGTTCAGCTATTTAGTCTATCTATCTATCTAAGGGTAGATATTGTCGATAGCTTACTACTAACTTCTAGCCGTTATATCAATACTTATTAAAATCTTAACATAAATTTGGTGTCTTGATCTATAATCTATTTACTAGGCTATATATATACTAATATAATGTTTTAATAAATTATATCTACTAGTTGTTCTATTGACTAGGATTCCTTATAGGGGAAGAAGTATACCTACCTGGTAAGTCGATCTACTTTACTATAATAAGAATACTATTATATTTAACCCCTATTAATAAATTTTTAGATTCTAGGAGTTTAGTAATAAAGTCTATTATTACTAAACTCTATAATTGTTCTATAACTAGTAGTGGCTATAATAGCCTATACAGTTTATATAATATTATTTTAGATCTAGTATAAGTATTATATACACCTATAGCTTCCTTTGTTTGCTTTTTTAGCCTTAAGAAGTTATATCTTTGCTACTTGACTTTGGCAATTGTTTTAACGATCTCTATATAGCCTCTAAGTCTTGACTTATAGATTTTTATAATACGGCCCTTTTAGTCGTTAGGTCGTACATATCGTTTGTCTCGATACTAGACTTTATATCGTGACTTGTCGTTAGATTTCTAGAACTCGACTCCTTCTTCTTAAGCTTTGGCTTGGTTATTAGGGTCGTCTGTCTAGACAATATATCTATTATCGATATATTTTCCCTTAAAGATCGTATAGACCTCTATAAATAGTAGGATCGGGTTATCTATTAGTGGTTATAGTATATATTATAGCGAGCCGTCTAGTACTTCTTATAATAATAGTAGTGATACTTTGGTGCCTGTCCTGACATAGTCCAGCCTCCTATTTAGGGGATCTACTTATATATTTTCTATACCTTGCTTATAGTAAATCTTAATGTTAAACTCTAATAGGAATTCTACCTATTAGATCTATTATCTATTTAGGTCCTTTATTATAGTAATATTGGCGGCTTTATAGCCTATAACCCAATATTCGAATTAGAATTATCCCTTTTTATCGATAGATATAATAGTAATATCTTTTACCTATTGTTCTTGTTATACTTATATACTACTTCTTCTAGAGTTTATAATATACTATCTAGTATTGTCTACCTCTTATAGATCTATAAGAGGCGTTTTTCCTCATATACTATCTTACCACAATCCTTATACTTCTATCGAGTTAGTCGGGTATAATGCCTTATGGGGCTGTAGGTAGCTATCTCCCTTCTAATGTCTAGGTTATAGTCCTTATACTACAGGAGCCTAAAGATAACGTCCTTGTCAGGTCCTATATCAATAATGTCAAATACTATTTAGGTAGTCTTTCCTATTACCTCGATATCAAGTAGTTCTACTTCTTGATAGACCTATTATATATTAAATTTCCTTTAATAATGTTATACTCTCTCTTGATTCTCTAGAATACCTTTAACTAGTTGACTAGTTTTGGTAAGATAATATCTAGTTCTAACCTACTATTGACTAGTATAGTCAACTAGTATTTTCTCTAGATTACTATAACTAGAGTTAATAGTCTAGTCAGTTTCTTTATATAGTAACGACTTCCGATTTGTTTGTTATAAGGTCTTGGTAAAGCCTTCGATTATACTAGTTCCTCTTATACTAGGCGACCTGTCTTTGTTGTTCGATACTTAGTAATTTCTAGGCCCCTTAAAGGGCCTTAAGCCGTTTTCTAGGCTCAATTGGCGGTTTAAGGCGTCCTTATCCTTGTCTTGGCCTATTATATCGATCGTACTTATCTTTTGAAGCCATTCTTCAAGCATTTGCCATGTCTATAGTTCTTTCTAGCGTTCTTGGCGCCTTCGATTATATTGCTCCTTTCTCTAACAGGCTATTTCCTTTTCCTAGGGTTCTATATACTCTAGGCAACATTATATATATTTGCCGATCTACTTATAATAGATATACTAATACTATACCTTTTTCTTTAAGTAAAGGATATAGTCGATACTTTTATAGGGGATCTCCTTCTTGAAAGGTTAAATATAGTCCTAGGGCTATACTTCTCTGGGGCATGCCTTGACTTCTCTTAGCTATAGTATAGTGATTTCTTATAGGAGGTTAGATACTCCTATCCCTATATCGAAGGTCTATCTGACTGGTTATAGTTTAACGTTTTCCTCCTAGGGTTAGATCGGCTAGTAGCTGTAGTCGAATCTCTCCTTAAGGTAATAATAGTATTTATAAATAAGGCACTAGAACTATAGGACCTAGATATAATCTTTCTACTAGGGGTTTAGTCTATTAACGTCCTTTCTAAAGTATTAATACCTGTCGTTATACCCTTCTTCTTTAAGCTACTAGATAGTTAGCCTAAGGCTAATATATTTATAGTATTCTTAGTATTCTACCTACTCTATTAATTCTCTGCTATTAGAGAGTTAGTAGTACTTATATTCCTAAGTTCTAGACTTTAGATAGTAAAAAGTCTTAGCCGTTTCCTCGTATAGGGCTATCCTAAGATCGCTAGGTTATAGCCTCTTCTACTTGCTGTATAAGGTCGATACTTCTTTTCTCGAGGTAGTAGACCTCTTTCTTATAGTCGTTGATCCTCTAGTATAAGAAAACAATATTAGATTTATAGGAGCTAGTACCCCTTTCCTTAATATCTATCCCCTATATTGGTCTTATTATAAGTTATAGTTCTATTATTAGGCGTTATATATGACTAGTTATAAAGGTACGATTTTAGCCAATTTGTCAAACTATATAAGTCCTGTTTTATAGTCTTATTAAGGCTAGAGTTAGGGTCCTTGTCTCTTCCTTCCTCGGGGATATATAGGATATAGTCCCCCTAGTCTTGTTACTCCTCGGGATCGCTGTTTCATCTATGATCGTAGCTTGCTTCGCTAGGGACTCCTTCTTTATAATTGCTCTAGAGGGCAAAATCGATGGCGTCCTCGTGATCTTCCTCTATAAAGCTGGCAGCTACGACCTCGATAATATAGGTGTTTTTGGCTTATTTAATAGTCGTAGTTTCCTTGCCTAGGACTGGCTTCTAGTCCTTTTTATGTTTTGGCAGGTCACGCTTATAGTGGCCCTTCTTGCTATATAGTATATAATGCTAGACTTATTATATAGGGTGTTTTTCTTCTTCCTGCCTGCCTAGCTGGCCTAGGTAGGTACTATATGACGTGCTAATATATGTTCGCTTCTTTTTACTATTGGCCTTGACAAATGTTTATAGATCCTAGCCTCCTTTCTGCTATTATTTTCTAATATAGATTTGGTCGTTAATATGGATAGCTATAACGATATACTTGTTAATGGTTTTAGGGTAGTCCTTATAATAGAGTTTGTCCTTGACTTCCTCCTTTAAGCCATTATAGAATAGCTATATCAGGCCTTTATTATTGATTTTGGCCTAGAAGGAGTCTTGTCAAAAGATAGTAATATATATAATGGCCGACTTGGTCTATTTAAACCATATAAATTGTTCTTATATATAGAGTTTCTTGTCTATATCTGTACTTTTTCGATTTCTTTTTTAAAGGTAATATACTTCTTAAAGACCTTCTTAATAAAGTCCTTTTAATATTCTTCCTTTTCTATAAGTCGATCTTTTAATATAGGCTCGAACTAGTATAGTGCTTTCCCTTTAAGGTAGGAGACGGTAAAGTATACTTTAGCCTCCTTATCCTTAAATTTCTTAAGGTAGTGTCTTAACTATACTTTTATTATAGTCAAGAAGCTAGTAAGTTCCTCTTTTTTCTCTAACAAACTTGGCCGGCACTTCGAGCTTGGTTTTGGTATCGCCATTCTTGTCTAGCTTGGTATAGGCGTCGTTGATAGCGGCTTATACGACTATACGTTTAGCCTCAAACTATATAACGTGTTTGTTGACTTAGGCAAGGAGTTGCTTAAGAGTAAGCTATTAGGTGTTGGTAAGAGCTATATTGTCGTTACCTTTATCCTAAACCATGATAGAGATCGAAGGGAGCTAGCAACGTATAACAAACCCGGTCAGACTATCCTCTAAAAGGGTTCGACGAAGGTAAGGGGTTGACAGAATCTAAAGGTTTGGTGAAGCCAAAGGGTTTACAACAACAGATGTTTGTAAGTGTCAGACGAGTAACTAGGTACTACACGTTACTAGCTAGGGAGCTATTCTCCCCCTTCTAAGGAGTGAAATTCTAGCTAGTATATATGTTCCTTATTATTACCATGCCTACACTTATAAAAGCAAGTGATATAAGCTATCAACCTAATATCACCTGGGCCCCCGACCCACGCACAAGCTTGTATAGATCGTTTAAGATCCTTAGTACCTTCTAGGTAGGGTATGTTTTGTCACCAAAAATGGAAATAATTAGAATACGCTGCTACTGGTAGTATTATATACCAATATCCATTTCATAAATCAATTTGAACACCCATAGTTACCAGGTTATAAAAACAAGAACTATAAGGGACAAGAATAGGAGAGTCAATTTTGGCGTTTAGCCTTGGGTCGAAGATAAGGTCAAGTTGCAATCCTAGTAGGGCTTAGGAAACTAATCGCGGCCTTTGAGAAGGACCGAGGAACCAGCAACGCCTCAACAGAGGCGATAGGCCGTATAGTACTAAAAGAGCTGGCGTGAGAACTAGCCGCTACTATCCGAGGCAATAAGTCAGACAACAAAGTTGAATTTATAGCATTGTGACGAAGTGTCGGGGTCGAGGAAGTGGTAGGGCGCGAGCCTCGTATTAAGGGTCTAAAGCGCTTCTAGAGCTATACCAGAGCAGCGTGTCAGGCTGAAATGTAGGGGCAGGCGCCGTTCATGGGCAGTAATGGAGGATCGATGATCGAGCAGTGATAGCAACACCAAGGATACGACAGTATGTCAGGGCCAGGAAGACAACAGGTCTGGGGTACAAGGCTCGGGACGAGCTGCCAAGGAGCGTGTGAGCCAGCCGGGCCACAATACGAGGTCGGGGTCCAGAGGGTAAGGGCATATAACGCCATTAGAGAGCAGCAAATAAGCGACACACGGTTTGGCATCTATATGTCTTACTCTATGATCGAGGGTAGGGAAACTAGGCAGACTAAACCTGGGGGATAAAAGGGGTTAGCGGGACTAAGCAAAGGAAGTGTCACGAACCAGCCATATAAGGCGACCAGGAGCTGTAGCCAACATGTAGGGACACGCAGATAGCCAATCGCTTAGACAACCAATCAGGGGCGGATCATTGGTT
>MU857856.1:0-17482 GCA_033296725.1 Corynascus novoguineensis | reverse complement strand
GGGTGATCGGCCCCGAGCTTGGTCTTGCTCGTCTCCATCACCTGCACAAACAGCTTCTCAGCCTTCTTCCACCGGCCTTGGCCCAAAAGGACCAGAGCGAGCACTGACATGCTATGTAAAGTCGTCATATCCTCCTTTCCTAGCCTCTTCTCTTGTACCTTTTTCGCTTTGCCTAGCATCTGCTGTGCAACGCTGTACCTCCCCTGCGACCATGCATACCATCCCCCTTTATGCAAAAGAGCCGCCCATGTTTCGACCGTATCCTCATTAGGTCGGTAATCAAGCGCCACTTGAACGTGTGCGAAGAGGCTCCGACACGTCGCCCAATTTTCATACTCCCCCGTTGGGAATGACGCTGCCATTCGCTCGATATATTGCTGCTTAAACGTCTCCTGCTGACCAGATACTTGCAGCCACTTCCTCATCGACAGCTGCACAAGCCCGTGCATCTCAAACTCTTCCCTTACCCCGTCCGCAACGATGAGACAGTAGTCCCTTAATATCGCCACATCATCTTCGAATCCGCCGTCTATATCGTCATCTGCGTCATCATTTGTGTCGCTATCTGTGGCACTGCCACGGTCATCTGACTCCCTGTCTCCGGCCTCATCTAGACCCCTTCCTTGCATCGCGTTCTTGGTGATTCTGGAAGGGTTTAGAATCCACTCAGGGATACCCTGTCGGTCGAAAAAGCTCATAAGCGACAGGAGATCCGCCGCAGATTGCCGCCTAGACCGGATGTGGTCAAAGGATATTGTCCACGTCGTCAGAATCGCGTTCGACGCGCCTCCGTCTCGCCGTATGTCACCATCATCGTACTGTAAAAGCCTGCTCTTATTACGCTCACTCTCCCGGAACTCAGCTAGGTACTTCTCGGGTGAGCTCCGCGGCGCCCTTCTCTGTATGTACGCGGCCGCCTGGCTGATGGCCAGCGGAACAAGGTCGAGCGCCTGTACGAGGCCCGCCGCCGTATCTGTATCTGGCAGCGATCCCAGCTTCTTCTCGAGGAGCGCGAGGGCATCTGTCTGCGCCATCGGGCCGACTTCGATCAAGTTTTGGTGGCGCCCCGTCAGCCTGAAAGCCAAGCTTTTATCACGTGTTGTGATGATAATCGATCCGTTTCGACTCTGTGGCAGGTACGTCACAAATGGCCGCCCGTTGCGCGCGTCGCCGCTAGTCGGGCCGTCACCGCTAGCTGGGCCGTAGAACACATCGCGGTCATCGGCGCTGTCGACGATCATAATCCATCTGCCGTTCCGTTCGTTAGATAGCCAGCTGTGTACAAGCTGCGGAATGTTGGCCTTTGGTTGGTTCCGGCCGGCCAGCTTGACAGCGTCGGCAATTATTCTAAATCCCTCTTCGACGCGCGCCTGCGTGCCAGCGTGGACCCAGAATACCCATGTATCAGGCTGCCCCTCGGCGATTTTATGAGCGAACTCGATGGCAAGCTGCGATTTGCCTACGCCTCCCAGGCCCACAAGGGCCACGCGAGCGGCGGGCTCGGAACATCGTCGGCGAAGCTGGTCGAGAACGTCTCCGCGGTCGACGAAATCGGGGTCGCGGGAGAAAGGGATAGTCGCGAAAGGGGCTGGCGGAGTTTCAGCTCGTTCTGCAGAAGCGTTAGCGTGGGCTGGGCAGGTACGGACGGCTGCTAGCGTTACCCGGCGGGAGGTGGAACTCCGCACTGATTGTCCCGTAGTTCTGCCCCACCTGCTGTCCCTGGTTTCCGGGTCCGAAAAACGTGGATTGCATCCTGTGATGTTGGACGGTTGCTGAAGAGTATATTCTTGGACGATGAAGCAGGAATGGCTCTCCAACTCGTGCGGCTGCGCGGCTGCATCGACTCAGCTGCACGTGATTGCTGCCCAACCTCAGTTCCAATATGAGGCACTTGCGTCTCTGCTGACGTGCAAATCATCACAGCCTTCAACCAATTCTTCGCCATGGATCCATTCAGTACCACAGCCGGCGTCGTGGGCATCGTCGCGCCAACGCTGCACTGCGTGCGACTCTTGATAGAGGATTTACAGAACATTGCCGCCGCACCTGATGCCGTGACGGTACTCACCAACGATCTCCAATCAGCAGGTCTTGCTCTTGCTTCGGTGCAGGCCGTTACGGACTCGCAGTGGAAATCGCTGGGCGGGGCCGTTACTGCGCAGTCAGAAGCTGCGATAACTTCCTGCAAAACTTCCTGCGAAAGGTTCAAGACCTCTCTCGATCGCTGGACTCGGCACAGCACGGATGGAACGCTCTCCTGGCGAGACCGCGCAACCTTGGGCGTCTTCAGACAGAGCCACATCAAATCCATGTCGGAGCAGCTTCAGAACTGCAACATCACGCTGACTTCTGTAGCGAGCATTGCCACCTTGTAGGTTAGAGTTCAGGCCCAAACGGATAGGCACTAATGAGTCCTAGACACAGCTCCCTGCAGCAGACGCAAGCGGCCGAAGAGATCCAGAAGATGATATCGGCGAAGGAGACGGCGGTTAATGATGCAATCACGGGGACGGACGATCAGTCGGCTGAGGTTGGTGCTAAGCTGGAAGCGCTTACCCTAGCAGAGCTAGATGAAGGTGAAACGGAAGCCGATCAGATTAGTGCGACCAAGCAGGTTGCGATGGAGAAGAAAGCCCTGGGTGAATCGCGGAAGGTGTTCGAGGGCCTGCTCGCAGCGATCCAGACAGCATCCGCAAATGTCCAAGCAGGCCAGGGAACCACGATCACCTTTGGAAGCAGTAATAGCGGCCAGCAAGTGGGAGTCAACAGCGGTACCATTCGTGCTACGTTTGGCGGAAGGCGGTAGATCTTGTATATTTGTTTCTCTTGCTTGCTTTGCTGGTTACCTACAACGCTTGAATCCATTTACAAAGCCATTAATCTCTCGTGATGCGAACCGGACTGTCGATTCAGAACTCTACGGCTTCAGGGGTTGGAATCATGCAGCAGGTTGATGCTAGAGTGGTGTAGTAGGTTTTGCCGTGCTACGAAGGAGGAGGGCCTTGCTGACAGACAATAGCCCGATTTCTTGTACAACGCCTCTCCCGCGCTAGGTGGAAGTCGGTGATCGACATGTCATGGCAAGCGGCCATCGTCAAAGCGCCATCCTCGAACGAAGAAGCAGCGGCCAAGGTCTTTGGGGGACATTCGGCGATCGAACCGCTTCGATGCACTCAGGCAAGAGAACTGCTGCACGTCGCCCCCGTCGGGTTGTCGCTAAATCGTGTTGTCACACGCGGCAGGCAGAAAGGTGGGGCATCTTTTACAAAAGGACGTAGTAAAGAACACCAAGATCAGATCTTGAACCTCGACTCAATGCTCGAACGCCATGAACAGTCCTATGCTCCTGTAACGCTAGCTGACCACCTTGGCATTACCAGCGTCACAAGACAATCCAGCGACATTCCCCGAAGCGACGTGTTTCCGTGCCCCGCACCCAAGCCCCTCCATCGAAATGGGCTACAAGGAGAATTCAGCATGTCTGTCCACGGCCAACAAAGACTATGTTTAACGGTTCGCTGGGGCTGTATATCGGCCGCTGACGAAGCGATCGAAGGATGAAAGGCAGCAGAGTCGATACAGTATGACTGGGACGTCAGGCTCTTGCACGGACTAGGATAAGTCCGATTTTCGTTATCATAGGTTGTCGGGGTCTCCATCCTCTGCCGTTTTCCAAGCACAGGAGCGATACTGTTGGTGTGCGAAGGTTGCGCTGGCGCCGCCGCAGCATCGGCGGGTGTGGCATCGGCGGGTGTGGCATCGGCGGGTGTGGCATCGGCGAGAGCGGCATTGGGAGAGGCGGAGGGAGTGCCCGTCGTCAAGGGGGCAATTGCATAGGGAAGTTGCTTGGACAAGTTACCAGATACGGTAGGAGCTAACACATTAGCAGGAGTGGAGAAGACGTATCAAGCAAGCTTACCGGTCTTCGAGTGGCAGGCAATTACCCTTCTCTCTGCCAACTTCGCGTCGCAAGAAGGGTATTTATCCAAACCCCCCAAGGGCGGGTCAGGTGTGAGTTCTTCCGGCTTGATACCTTGAGAAGCTGCTTTCGCCTGAATAGCATCAACCATATCTATGTCCTTGTTAGCGGCGATATGGTGGAGAAACGGGAAGCCGTACCTTTGCGAAACTTCAAATAGGCATCGCTGTTGCTAACAACCCCGAGTGGGAGGAACATGGGGAGCTGTTACTTCCCGGACCACGATCGAGACAATTATTTGATGAGCGGCTTATACTGCGTCAATCGTCCTGGTTCGGAAACAACCATTACATATATGTACAATGCCTACCGGTTTCGACTAGTTTCGCACCATAGAGACGGCCAGACTGAGTGCGCCCGACGGCCCGCCGCCCCCGTTGTGCCTGCCCTTGGTCTCACAGGGCGCTTCGGTCACGGCCAACTCAGTCTTGTCATCGCCGTATACAATTACAAATTGAATAGAGTGACGAGGAAGTGAGTATAGTACTAGGAAGAAGGGATACAATACTGTATTGACTATAAAAAAAGAGTCCTGACTCCTCCTGTGCCGAGAAACAGACAACGTTTCTTAACCAAGTTATCAGACAAAGCATTGAAATTCTAGCTTGTTCTATTCATCCTAACGTTGCTTACAATATAGCGTTCCACACCTGCTGTAGAGTGCTCTGGCTGCCCTTGATTGCTATCTCTTCTACCTGTTGGGCTAGCTGGGAACAAAGTTGGATAAACTGAGGTGGAAGACTTCGTGCAATTCTGTCACCTATCAGGGCTAGAGTTTCGTTGTCCCATCGCCTAAAGTCATTACTATATATTAGATTAGTTATATTCTAATGCTTTCTAGTTCTCTACACTTATACAATAACTTCAGCTTGGTCTAAGAAAAGGAAAAGAAAGCAAGGAGACCGGGAGATTAGGAGCCAACGTTTGCTGATTCTTCTTTGCTACAAGATTTCACTTCGCTTTAATTCACCTTTCGAAGCTTCTTCGAAGATATCGATGATGACTGTATCGTCGCTATATCCACGCTTTCGAGAGCATAATCCGCTTTCTCGTTCTCTTTTTATACTCTCTTTCAAAGTCTCGAATACTCGTATTAGCTGGAGATATGCGAGCCATTGTAGGATACCCTTCGCTTGGGATATGGTGTGTTCGATGGCTCTGAACGCGAGAATAACGCGGGGGTCTCGGCTTGGGATCCCAGGAGGTAAAAGAGTTTGAGATAACAAAGTTATCTAGTGGTCCCAAACGCCTTGACAGTTCAAAGCAAACGACTCTGTTGTAGTATGTTCAATGAGTTGAGAGGAGAGTTGCTGGGCTTTAGCCGTACGCTTGTCAACATCGTCGAAGTCCATCTCCTGCATTGTAGAATCCTGGTGATTGTAGGAAGGAAAGGAAAGACGAGTTAGAGATTGTATACTATATATATATAAGACTTGCATAGAGGCCGAGTCCTCGGGCCAACCCACGGCCTACATTCTGATGACCAGTTCCGACCCCGGTTATATAGAGCCAGAACTGGCTGTTGCCCCACTCGTCTAAAGAGTCCCTCTCACCATCTGCCATCTCCCCTTTCTTCTATCCCTAGCGCTTTCATGCCACTACGATCATGGCGCCGCAACTGGATGCTATACAACGTATTCTGATCAGAACTTTGCTGACGGAAGGATTTGAGACCAAGCTAATAGCATTAGAAGCCTCGTGCACCATGCGCGCCGTCCAGAGAATCCGTAAGGAGAGATAATAGTCCGAAATGCCCACCAGGAGAACAAGGCGCCTCGGTCGCTGCATTGCTGCCTCACTTGCCGCTGGCGACAAAGGTGTCCACATGGCCACCACGGAGTTTCTCTGGGTTTCTACTGGCTTCCACGGGCTTCGATTTGGTCCTCAGTTGGCTAATGTTAGAGCCTGCCCAAACCTGGCTTTCCTTATGACCCACCCCTTAAGTCGTGACACCACCGATCTCAGGCAAGGGAGGGGCGAATGATTACTCAGTATTTATAGTATAGAGATCCGGAACATTCCAAGTCGCCACCAAATGGATATAGATTCAGCGTAGCCCCTTGGACCCTCAAAAGACAAAGAGGGAAAAAGAAAAAGAGACAATTAGCTATGGCGAGAACCATCCTGCATAAAGAATGACGAGCTACATAAGAAGGTCGTGACTGAACGAGAACGCTAAAAGCAAGACTTGTCCTGAAGGGCATCCGACAGCCACTGTCGACGCTGTTGTATCCGACGTTCCTGGCCGGTATGTCGGCGGCAACCATAGTACCTTGTGCGAACCCCAGGTAACCCGTGCATTGTCCTCGCTAAGGCCAATGCCCCAACGGTTGACGTGTTGCGGAAGGGGACTAGGCATTGCCTTTGATATTTCAAGCGCTGGCGTATCTGTCGAAGGCATTGGCGATAATGACAGGTTGTTTAGTGTGAAAGCGCCGATGTTTGTGAGGAGAGAAAAACCGGTGGTGTCAAATGCGAGGTATGTGGCAACCCTGCCTACCCCCCCCCCCCCCCCCCCCAAGTGTTGCCGTACAGGCGTCCGTTGCCGCGTCCCAGAGCTTGACGGTGTGGTCGCCCGACGCTGACGCGAGTGTCTTCGAGTCGTTCAATTTTGTCCAACCGTAACTACCCTCCTCTCACGGTCGCTACCGCACCCATCTGGTTTGACGCCGCATCCCGGGACAGCGAATTGTTGAATGATGAGCCCTCTGACACCAGACGCACAGTAGAGCTAGCTCTTAACTGGGAAATGACCTATGGCATCTGGGAAACTGTGAACGGCGTCTGCTAAATAGCACCAATCGAAGACAAATGGTAGAAACGCTATTTCCCTATTGAAGGCTCTAATTCCACACAACGTTTTGGTCCTAGCGTTCATTCATACGACGGTCCCTGCATGGTCCATGGTCTCGCCCCCGGATGCAGATCTCTCCCGCAACACCTAGTGCTCATCCCTGGATCGTCCTAGGTTCGTTCACAAGAAGCCTTGGCTGCGTCGGAATGCAGAGTATATATGACGAATACGACCGGCAAGACCTGGCCATAGGTCGTTGTGGGAGCGCAGGAAGAGGATAGGGAAACCCGAGGGTCTATAACTGGACAAAATCAGCACGTAGAATACAAGCGAGAAGTAAAACCATACTTTACAGGATCTTCTTGTGAAATGCTTCTTGTCCAGGTTGGTGGTATATCGGGAGTAGCTCTTGACGACTAGTTGCCACACGATATGTCCAACGGTACAAGTTATACACGCCAATGATCAAATACACTGGCAAGGAAAAAGTATAGGCAAAGGCGAAAGCAAGACCGAGAAATAGGAGTTTCATAATGCCTATAGACGCTTTGCCTAGAAGCCGAAACCCCTGGATAGTATCACGATAGGTATCTGATGCTATCAAAGGGAGCTTCTCAAGCCATGTGTCTGTAGCAGAAGACATGATAAGCCTCAATTCCGCCGTAAACTCCGACGACTTCGACCTCGACCGCATCAAACCTCTGCTGAGAGCAGCCCTTGCCGACCATCGTGATGATGCGCTCATCTGGGACCGAGTCTACGACGCCGTCACCGAATCCACCCCGCCTCCCCGACCGATAGCCTCTTCCATCCAGCAAACCCCATGGCTGCGCAACACTAGCAGCTTCGCCAATTCATCCGAACACCGCAAATACGTGGATAACGTTCTTAAGGAGGAGCTTGGCCCTATGTATGTTGGGCTCCAGGACTTCCACAAGGCGTACTTTGGTGATGTGCCAAACCTGGAAACCGCGTCAAAGACATTCTTCGAGGACTGTTTGGAAGGCAGCAACCCGCTCTTCAGCAACGGCTGGAAGGGCTGGCCTGAAGAAGCAAAGCAGGATGATGTGCTGAGCTGGTTTGCGGACTTTACTGAGAAGCTGGCGGCATTTGCAGAGAGCTACAACTCCGCTCCGACACATAAACGAAGACCACTGGCGAAGCCTGGCGAGCCAATAGCCGGCTCCGTCGCGAAACGGAAGATGGATATTGGCTTTGTTGACGACCCTAACGCCGGGAAAAACTCCAGATGCGATTGGACCCAGATTCTCGTGCCCGGCGAGCTGAAGAGCAACCCATCCGCCGACACACCTTCTGAAGCGCGGCTTGATCTCGGCAGGTACGCTAGGGAAGTTCTCGCCGCTCAGGATACTCGTCGCTTTGTCTTGGGCTTCACCCTCTGCGGATCTCACATGAGAATCTGGGTGTTTGACCGGCTCGGGGGCATCGCCTCCGAGCGATTTGATATCAACAAGGATGGGCTGCGGTTCGTGTCTACGATCCTTGGATTCCTCTGGATAAGTGAGGAAGAGCTTGGGTTCGACCCGACGATCATAACGGCAAAGGGCCAACGGTTCATCGAGATTGAACGGGAGGGTACGACTGAGCGGCTCATCCTTGATGGTTTAATGAAGCGTGCACGCTGCATTGCTGGCCGAGCAACGACCTGTTGGAAAGCATACCGCGAAGAAGACCCGCATACCCTGTTCGTTGTCAAAGATTCATGGCAATACCTGGAACGCGATGACGAGGGTGGGTTGCTCCGTGAAGCGACTAGCAAGGGTACGGTTCATGTTGCCCGGTATTATCACCACGAAACTGTTCGGGTACGGAATGCAGATGACGATGTTCGAAACAATGTCCGGAAGGGGTTGGATGTCACGAAGGCCATGAACTACCGGCAGAATCGATCACGACTTTCACCGAGTACGAGCACGGCAAGTCTCTTACGTGCCGGTCGAAGCAGCAGCATCGCTGGCGCGAAGCGGTCATCTGACCAAAATGGTACTACCTTGCCGCCTAGCAAGCGACCCTGTTCCACATCTCCGACCAAAGCCGGCAGCGATGCGCTACCAAACCGGGTGCACCGGCGTGTGATCCTTTCCGACTATGGAATTCCTATCTACGAAGCAAGCTCTCGAGAGGCGCTACTCGCCGCCCTCGCTGACTGCATCGAAGGGCATGAATCGTTGCGGCGAGAAGCTGGCTTCCTCCACCGAGATATATCTATCGGTAATCTCATGGTGAGCCAGGATAATCGCGGGTTTTTGATTGACTTGGACCTCGCCATTAGGGAGCAACGTGTTGGCGCCTCGGGAGCAAAGGGGAAGACTGGCACAAGGGCTTTTATGGCCATTGGGGCACTCCTAGGCGAGCAGCACTCGTTCATGCACGACCTCGAGTCCTTCTTCTGGGTGTTGTTCTGGATATGCATTCACTGCGATGGTCCTGGCGAGGGCACAGTTGTTGCGCAGTTTGACAAGTGGAATTACGCTGACACCGAGGAGCTGGCACAGTTAAAGAAAGGGCAGATCTCTGATGAGGGGGACTTCATCAAAGCAGCGGAGAAGAACTTTACACCGTATTACAAACCGATGGTACCCTGGGTCAATAAGTTGCGTAAAGTTGTATTTCCGAACGGGAGAAGGTGGGAAAGGGAGGATAGTGGACTATATACTCGGATGAGGAAAATCCTTGAGGAAGCCCGCAAAGATCCTAGGATATCAGCGGCGGGATAACACGGCCTCTTCGCGACAGCAGCGTCCTCCGTCAAGGTCCGCGGCATAGGCGCTCGCGTGTTGCCGCGAGGTGGCCGTGGTCGTGAGGCTTCTTCTGTTCCTTTCTGACCAGATTTTATCGTCCCTCAATCCACAACATTCCCACCGGTACTGATCGAGTCCGAGCCAGTTGAGTTAGCCTGTACGCCGCCCTGGCTCACAAGGAGCGATGGCTGGCCGCGATTTGCATTGAGAGGCGTCGACCCGGGGAGCTGTGTATTCCGGAGCGAGGAAACTGCCGGCTGAAGGGCCATGAGAAAAGAAGGATAAGCGAGTCCAAGGATCGATTACAACTAAATTGTCGAATAGCCTCCAGAGGTCAGGTAAATCCTCGAATCTTGAAAATGCTTAGACTACGTCGCTGGAGACGCCATCCCAGGCTTCACGTAACTCCTGGAGTCGCTCATCTTGACGAAGCGCTAGCCTCTGTTCTTCAACCCGAGGCTCCTCCAAATCCGCAAGGCAGCTCTCCACCTTCCGCTCCAGACCGTGATGGGGCAATGAATCTCGGCCCCACTTCTCCCGTCACGGAACCCCGCCGATCCGAAATCCCCTGACACATCCCCACAAATTACAACACCTGTGACGATTGACCAAGCGGCACTACAATGACCAGTTGACCAACCCCCCATAAAAAGGATGTCCAATTGCAAGTCAACACTTGCAATCCAGTTGCAGTACATATACTGTTGACGATAGTTCTTAAAGTCTTGCTGCTCGTGTCTCTCTATGCTCGCGTTCGAGACAGGCAGATCTCTCAAATCCACTTTCCTCGAACTCTTGATGAGAGCCCCGCTGAGCGAAATCGCCCGGGCCTCAAAGTAAACAAAGATCGCAAGTAATGGGGACAAGTGATACAACACTGTATTGGTTATAAAGGGAAGTCCTGACTCCACCTGTGCCAAGAAACAGGCAACGTTTCTAGGTTGTTCCATTCATCCCAACGTTGCTTATAATATAGTGTTCCACACCTGCTGTAGAGTGCTCTGGCTGCCCTTGGTTGCTATCTCTTCTACCTGTTGGGCTAGCTGGGAACAAAGTTGGATAAATTGAGGTAGAAAACTTCGTCCAATGCTGTTACCTATCAGGGCTAGAGTTTCGTTATCCCATCGCCTAAAGTCATTACTATTCGATAGGTTAGTTATATTCTAATGCTTCCTCCTTCTCTACATTTATATAACGATTTCAGCTTTATCTGAGAAGAGAAAAAGAAAACAAGGAGACCGGGAGATTAGGAGCCAACGTTTGCTGATTCGCCTTTGCTACAAGATCTCATTTCGCTTTAATTCGCCTTCTAAAGCTTCTTCGAAGATATTGATGATAATTGTGTCGTCGCTATGTCCACGCTTTCGAGAGTATAATCTGCTTTCCCGTTCTCTTTTTATACTCTCTTTCAAAGTCTCGAATACTCGTATCAGTTGGAGATATACGAGCCACTATAGGATACCTTTCGCTTGGGATATGGTGTGCTCGATAGCTCTGAACGCGAGAATAATACGGGGGTCTCGGCTTGGGATTCTAGAAGGTAAAAGAGTTTGAGATAACAAATTTATCCAGTAGTCCCAAACGCCTTGACAGTTCAAAGCAAACGACTCTGTTGTAGCATGTTGAATAAGCTGAGAGGAGAGTTGCTGGGCTTTAACCGTACGTATGTCAACATTGTCGAGGTCCATCTTCTGCCTTCTAGAAGTATTGGTGATTGTATGACGGAAATGACAGACAACTTAGAGATTGTGTACTATATATAACACTTGTATAGGGGCCGAATCCTCGGGCCAACCTACGGCCTACATTTCGATGACCAGTTCCGACCCCTGGTTACAGCTGCACCACGCGCCCATTTCCTAACCTCCCGATGTTATTAGGAGTATACATCTCCGGTAATGGGTAAGTGGCTGCCTAGTTAAGAGACATTAGAACCAGAACTATCTGCGGCTGCTTCGAAACGTACAATGTCTTTTGGCAACGGAGGCCACTCTGAGCTTGTTCCCGAAGAGTAGACATAGAAACGGCAATTCTTACGAATGAGTAGGTACACTTCCGCCTCGCAAAGCCTGTGAAACTCGTGGGCCTTTCTTAGAAGTGTTTTCCTCCGCCTTAGTATTTTCGAACGCTGGCGCCTTTGATGGTTCTCCATTTTGTCGAAGTTGAGCATCTCTGTTAGTATATCTAGCGTGTTGTCCAAGCTAAATAATGCTTAAAGTCCTCTTACAAGCCTCCACTCTAACACGCATTTCTATATTCGGCCTTCCTCGGCATTGTGGCGTGCAGTTTCTGAAACGAGCGGCGGCTGAAGTTCTACAGGTGATGTAGAGAGGCGTAATCGTCCGAGCACAGGTTCTTAGCCGTGAACGGCGTAGCTTAGTTCAACCCTGTCCTGCGCCGCCCTGTTCCCGTGCCACCCTATAGATTGCGGTGTTGTAGACCGTGTGGCGCGGTGCAAGGTGCCCGGCGCAGGTACGGACTACAGGGCACTTACTCGGTGTGGGTGAAGCGGCGCAGCTCGGTGCTTGTCCCACCTTATATGCTCTCCTATACAACGTTATCAAACTACGGCATCAGATCTTGATATCAGAGATCAACCTTGGCACAAATCCCTCGTGTATCAACTACTCGGCAACGAATCCTTCAAACACCTTGACCAATAAGCTGCGTATCAACACACCACATCCCGCGCAAGCAAACTCAGCTCCACCAACCCTCTAGTAGCCATGGCTACCACTTTCGCAGACGATTGTCTCCCTTCCGAGGGTATATATGACTCTCGAAAGGCCTTGTTTGAAGCAATCAATTCATGGGCATTCACGAGAGGCTACGCTTTTACGACGGGAAAGTCGACAACTGGAAAGAACGGGCGAGTTACCGTTACATATGCATGTGATCGAGGCCGCCGGCCACCTGAGCCATTGAATAACCGCCAGCGAAGAAGGGCTACCCGAGTAACTAGCTGCCCCTTTTCAGTACTAGCTAAAGAGTCGCCCGACGGTAGTTGGGTCCTTAAGCACCGTCCTGATCGCCGCTTTTGGGTACACAACCACAAGCCAAGTGAGCACCCTTCTGCTCATCCAGTCCACCGACAACTCTCAGGAGACACTTCAAAGCTTGCAAGTCTATTGAGTACAGGCGTTGCGCCGAAGGAGATTCAGACCATCGTACGTGCGAGTAGCTCACTTGCTACAAGACAAGATATCTATAACCGGATTGCGATTTTACGTCGAGATGCCTGCGAAGGCCAGAGCCCAATTCATGCGTTCGCCAATCAGCTAGAAAAGGAGGGCTTCTGGAGCCGAATTCAGATCGCGCCGGAAAGCCGTGTTACAGCAGTTCTATTTGCCCATCCCGACTCTCTTGACTACTTCCGGGCCTACCCTGAACTCCTTATCCTTAACTGTACGTATAAGACGAACAGATACGGGATGCCTCTCCTCAATATGATTGGTGTCGATGCAGCTCAGAGGTCCTTCTGTATTGCATTCGCATTCTTGAGCGGCGAGTCAGAGGAGGACTATACCTGGGCCCTTGAACAGTTGAGGTCACTCTATAAGCAATGCAATGCCACTCTCCCATCTGTTATCCTTACAGACCGCTGCCTTGCAATCATGAACGCAGCTTCAGCTTTATTCCCTTCTGCTACTATGCTCCTCTGCCTCTGGCAAGCGAATAAGGCAGTCATTGTACAGTGTCAGCCAGCATTCTCAAACGCTGAGAGGTGGAAGGAGTTCTATGGGTGGTGGCATTCAATCATCAGCTCACCGACTAAGAAAGACTATCTTCAACGCCTTCAGAAATTCCAGCAATTGTATTCCAAAACCCACCTTGAACAGGTTAGATATATTAAGGCTACATGGCTTGATCCATTCAAGGAAAAGCTAGTCAAGGCTTGGGTTGATCAGTCAACGCATTTTGGGAATACAGAGACCCCACGAATTGAGGGGATTCATGCACTCCTCAAGTTATACCTGAGGAGATCGAAATTTGACCTCTTCGATGCTTGGAAGGCGATCAACCTGTCTCTCCAGAACCAGCTTGCCGATTTACGCGCACTCCAGGCAAGGCAACAGACTCGAACCCCTCCTGAGCTTTCAGGGACCTTATATGAAGTAGTACGAGGCTGGGTATCACACGAAGCTCTGAGGAAGGTAGAGGAGCAACGGAAACTACTCTCGAAGTCGGATTCCTCTCTATCTCCTATCTGTACGGGCACTTTCTCTCGAGTCTACGGTCTGCCATGTTTACATGTATTACACGCTCTTCAAGGCAAGGCTCTCCTCCTTAGCCACTTTCACTCGCACTGGCGTTTGAGACGCGAGCGTACACCACAGCTAGTACCTGAGCATCGCGAGGTTATTGAGCCAATTCGGGCTCAGAGATCACTCTCAAAATCAAGTACCAAGCGGGAGCCGAGTCATTTTGAGGCAGTTGAGGGCCAGGCAGTCCAGCCACGCCAGGCGCCAAGTCAATGGTTGAAAGTTTTGCTGGCTTGAGTTGAACTTCAACTCAAAAACGAAATCACTCAAGTCAGACCTATCTCGCTTTGCTGTTAGCTAAAACCCAGATACTTTCAAGATAGTTAGGCCTTAATTAGATATAAACATTATAATCGATACGTCTCCTTCTCCAAATCCGTCTCGCCCATTCAATGCCTCACCGGCAAAGGAAGGTCATCGAAACTGAGGGAGGGGCAACTTGGTATTGATACTTCTGTACCTGGTCGTACCTAAAGTTTCCAAGACCTGTGCTGATTCCGGTTAGTGAGTGGGCAAGTACAGGTGTGGTCATACTTTGTGGGGACGTGTCTGGGGATTGCGGATCGGCGGGGTGCCGTGACGGGAGGAGTGGGGCCGAGATTTTTTGCCCCACCACGGTCTGGAGCGGAAGGTGGAGAGCCTTGCGGACCTGGAGCATCGGGTTGAAGAACAAAGTGGGGCTATTTTGCGCATGAAACACAAGGATCAGGAGGCGTTCGCCGTTAAATACCGATGCAGCGGAGCATCTGTATTTATGGCAGTATCTATCATTATGACCATGTTGAATGCTGAGAGCAGAAGCAAAGGCTGATAGTGATGACAATAAATTGAAGTGAGCTGGGTCTGGCTTGTCGAGAACAAGAGACAGGTATGGGGCCCGAAAAGAATGGCCGGTTGAAGATTCGGTCACCGCGGAGAGGATTGTTGGTTAGAGGCTTGGGAACGGTGGGAGTTGTACGAAAATAAATTGAGCACATCTCTCGGACTGCCTTAGCGTCGTGTGCGGCTCTGCGGTAAGCTCCGCTTAGCCGATGCTGAGTGGGACCATCACGCATCGCAAATCACACCGCTGCCCAACAGCCATCGCTTCTCCAACCATGGCAACTTGCGACGTAGTAAATCCGTCCGGCTGCCACCCGAACTCAGAACATGGCTCCTGGCACGCGTCGGAGCCTTCCAAAACGCAGAGCAGACCTTTGAGCACTCGAGAAACGTCTTGTCATCGACCTGACTGACGACGACACCGACGACGACGGCCCGAATTGGGAGCCCTTATAGTTTACCCCACGTTTTTAAGGTTGGCGTTGAAGGACGGTAGCGCAAATCAACTTTCCTGTCCCCGGCTTCTCCAACTATATCCTTCAGTTCGCCCAAACTTTAACCACGTGGGCCAGTCCAGGCAGGCCCACCCCGGGCTTGCTGGCGGTTCAAATGCTGGCGCCTCATCTTCAAGCCTCTCATTACAGAACCAACATTGGCGCGATTAGGACTTTCCTTCCAACTCCTTGTGCTTCCGAGTTTCACCTGCTCAAAGTCAAAGACCATCAATCGCCCGTCATTCAGCATCATGAAGTTGTCCAACTTTGCATCGGTGTAGTGGACTCCATATGATGTCAGAGGACGAAGAGCCTCCTTAAGCCGCTGTTCTAAAACTTGTTCGGGGAGATTGCGCCAAAGGTGGGTTAGGGTCTCCCCCTCGATGAGGGACAAAATTAATGCCGGGGATCCATCATACACAGCTTCGCCATAGAAATGCGGAACGATAGTCCCCTGAATCGGCTTCAAGACGTCGTAGGCTTGTTTTTCTGTTTTGAACTCTGCTTCCTAGCCGGCCTTTCGCTTCTTGAGAATAACTGCCGGTGGTAGAAACCACTCGGGCCAACGTGCTCTTGCCCAGGGGCAAAGAGAAGCGAACCGTTGGATCAGCGCAATGAGCAACGGTGGTCGTTTGAGCTCCAGGCGGTACACCGTCCCTAGCAACAACTTGGCCTTTTTAGCGACGACGAGCCGGTTACGGAGACGAAATTCCTGCTTGTGTTAACGCCAATAGCGATGGCGACCTATACGAGCCTAGCTTACCAAAGGAGGTTTATCATTTTGTAGTAGTAGCTCGTCATCCGTATCTATGGTTGACAATAAAATGTAGGCAATTAGAATGGTGAGGAACCTACGCTTGGGTTTGGAGAAAATTCGGTAAGGGGCAGCAAATGAAATTTATAGCTCTGACTCGGACCCCGCCTGCCAGCCCTACAAGTAGCCGACACAATTACTACAAACAATTTCTAGTGTCATATACTAGCCCCCTATCCGGATAGTTACTATTATTATCCACCCAAATCCAATATCCGCCCGTCCCTAATCTGAAAAACTGGCGTTTCTATCCATTTGGATGGCTATACTGGTAACGACGATGAGCCACCTCCTACAATGGCTTTCCTGACCACCACTCGTATATACGAGGTATTCCGTCAACAGCAATGGTCACCATCTTTCTTTTCGAACCCTCCTAAGTTGCCAACGTCGCCGAAAGACGTATCCAGCCTCTCCAAGCCAATCGGTAGAGTGCGTATTTGATAGTACATTGTTCCTGGAAGAGTTGCTCCCTGGGTATAATACAGATATCGACATGACAGTCCTGATCCTGTATCTGATCCTTGTCCGTAGCTCTGAATTGTAGAATGACGATGTATACTGAATCGAAGATGAAGACTTAGGGGCACTTATAACGATACGTATATCTACGTCTCTAATAAGCTTCAAGAAGTTAACCAGGCGTATGTACTTACCCTCTTATCTCCCTTTAGAGTCTCTTCGTCATATCTCCTGGGTCGTCCACCCACCCCTACTGGCTTGGTGTCCACTCGCTTGGTATGATAATATACGGCTGCTTCAGCTCTCCTATCATGGCGGGTCTCTCAAGCAGGGGGTTCAGTCCCGGCCAAGTGAGCTGATAGTCAACTGTCACTGATGTGTTTGTTGGTCTAGTCGGCCCACAGAGCGATCTAGGCCAAAGGAACGGCCCACCGGAAAACGCTAGACGGAACGGTTCAAAATTCTGGTCGAAGTCACGGGTCACGTCGCCTTCGCTTAGGATTTCTTGGTAGGCGAGATTCAGAGAATGAGCGGGGTACTAAAGACCAATGTTGTCAACCTCCAAGGGCAGTTGCTGATCGTAATTATTGCTATAGTTGAGGCCAGGGCCTAGAAAGTTGTCGATAGATCCCTTAGTTCCCTCGTAAAAGGTTATATATCGCGGATATAGCAAACGATATCCGTCGGCCCAAGCCTTACGGCTTATACTAGGTCGCAGGTCCGCGGCCCAGGAAGGCGTATCGTAGAAGGTATCAATCAGACCTTCTATAGTGGAGTTCATTTTAAGTGAGGATGGTTTAGAATGTGAATTAAATCAAAGGAACGGAGGCGAAACAGTGAAGGTAGCTGTGCTTTGAAATATCATACAAGCAAGCCCCTTCTTATATCTTCTAAGAGACAACTATAACCTGCCTTAGGATAAAGCCTCTAGTAACGTATGCTCTTAGCTACATCTCATCACTCTTAACAAGAGTAGAGTACTTAACAAAGATTAGCTTCAAGCGAATTGGCCAAGTACCTCTTACATCGCGGAGCCACGTGTCACAGGCTTTGCCTGTGACTGTCATGTTGTAGATGTAGCTAGGGTTAGGGT
>MU857855.1:0-17492 GCA_033296725.1 Corynascus novoguineensis | reverse complement strand
TTTCGTACGCGACATGCCACCTCTAGACACAACATCAATTTTCTCACCAACCCAATATGTCTCTTCCTCTAAAAGAAGCCAGGATAAACCTGGCCCTCCAATCTCTTCGAAAAGATAAAACCTTAAGTGTACGGGCTGCGGCGAAGACGTACAACGTTAGCCGTACTACTCTTACGCGACGACGCGCCGGTCGTCGCGTAAGATGCGATACTCCGGCTAACTCGCGAAAGCTTACGGATCTAGAAGAGAGGACAATAGTTCAATACGTGATTGAGCTATCTGAACGCGCATTTCTACCCAGACTGACTGGTGTGGAAGATATGGCTAACCTTCTACTACACGAACGCGGCGCGCCTCCTGTCGGGCAACGCTGGGCCTACAACTTCGTCAAACGCCAACCATAGCTCTGTACGTGTTTCGCGTGTAAAGTCGACTACCAGAGAGCCAAATACGAGGATCTGGAGGTTTTCGGCAAGTGGTTTACGCTTGTACGGAACATGAAGGCTAAGTACGGTATTGCGGATGACGATGTCTACAACTTCGACGAGACCGGGTTTATGATGGGCATCATCTGCCGGGGAATGGTTGTTACGACCTTAGATAGGTTAAAGAAGGCGAGATTGGCTTAGCCTAGCAACCACGAATGGGTAATAGTGATCTAGGGAGTCAATGCCCTTGGCTGGGCCATCCTACTATATATTATCTTGGCCGGGCAACACCACCTCTCGAACTGGTATAAAGAGTGCAAGCTCCCGACTGTCTGGCGTATCAAGACCACAGACAATGGCTGGATGACCAATAAGGCTGGTTTAGATTGGATCAAACACTTCGACTACTATATAACGCCCTGGAGGAAAGGCAAATACCGGTTATTGATCCTTGACGGTCACGAAAGCCACCACTCGACCGAATTCGAGCGCTACTGTCAGCAGAACAATATCATCACGCTCTATATGCCTCCGTATACTTCGTACTACCTTTAGCCACTCGATGTTGGCTGTTTTGGGCCACTAAAGCAGGCGTATGGTCGCCAGATTGAGAACCTAATACGTCTGTATATCACCTATATCAGCAAGCTCGAGTTCCTCTACGGCTTTCGCGAGGCCTTCTTCGCCTCTATGACGGAGAAAAACATACAAAGTGGGTTTGTAGGTGCTGGTCTTGTGCCGTATGATCCAGAGAGGGTGCTTTCCAAGCTAGATATAAAGCTTCGGACACCAACTCCCTTGAACTCGCGAGCCGGCACTCTAGAACCTTGGGTGTTCCAAACACCACACAACCCCCAAGAAGCCAATTCGCAGTCAACGCTTATCAAAACTTGTATAGTCAATCACCAAGATGGCTCCCCTACTTCTATGCTGGCTGCTATAGACCAGCTTGCTAAGAGCACAACGGCTGTAATGCACCAGGTGGCTCTTCGCGTAGAGAACGCAGCTCTTCGCGAGGCCAATGAAGCCCTAAGCAAGCGCCGAAGAGCCAAAAGAACACGTATATAGCTTGGAGGATCACTGACTGTACAAGAAGCATAAGAGTTACTGGACCAAAAAGGGCTAGGTGGCGAGAGAGTGCAAGAAACACAACCAGAGGGTGGTGGTGGAGGGGGGGATCGTACGAAAGTTCGGCGTTGTAGTGTGTGTGGCAAGCCTGGCCATAATGCACGAACTTGCCAGGAGGCTGCAGAATCAACTGATTCAAGCACTTCCGATGTAATTATAGTTGGTTCTTAGTGTTGTTGTGTTGCAATTGAGGATAGTAGTCGAAAATGTGGTGCGAAGTGGCTTACTCGCTTATCCGGCCCGCTCGCTTATCAAACACGTTAGACCTCGGTATACTTAGGTCCGCGGATCCTGGGTTGTTGGTACCGCCTCCATATACGAGTGACCTACGAGATTATCCCATTTTCCGGAACTCATCATCCATTCCTGGGCTCCAAGGTTTCCAAATTCGACATACTTTACACCTACGACCAGGATTCATAGGAAGATCCGCGATCCTGTTTGCACATAAGCGGGGCCTTGGCTCCTTTATTAACCCTAACCCGTCTATTTCACGTTCATATGCCACAGCAACACCTGTTCCTTCCGTCATCAACAAGAAAAGCGAGCCTTACTCCTTGCCATCGCCGTACAACACACCTGTTCCTTCCATCGCCAACAAGCAAAGGGAGCCTGACTTCTTGCCATTGCCCTTGGTGTATAACAATATTCTGTCTTTATCATCATCAAAGCCGTCCGCCTATATGGCCGAGAAGCGAACAACCGCCGAGCTCGATCGGCTCACTCTCTACCCGGCAACACCTCTAGAGACAGCGTCTCCCGACTCCACTACACCGTTTATGGGCTTTCCAGTTTCGGCCGTCGATAAGATTATCGCCGAAATTGGCAATCGCATCTGTGGCCGAGTCGAGGTCGAAGAGGAGTAGTGGTGTATCAGCCTTAGCCGCGACGAGTTCAAGGCTTTTAAGGCGCGCTTTAAATCCGAAGGAGATTACCGCTGGCCAAAGTAAGTAGCCTATTTATCTAGCACCGTATTGGCTAACCTCTGATTAGGTACGACTACTTCCCTCAACTCGCCAAGTTTGTCCTACGTATGCCGGGCACTATCCGCGAAGCCGCTATCGGACAAATCGAAAGGCTAGTCATAGAGCAGTTGATAGATATACAGCGAGGTAACGACCAAGTTGCTGCCGATTTCGCTCGTAAGGTAGTCGTAACAGGAAGCCCCGACACTGTGACTACGGATGGTGGTTCCCATTGCCCAGACGGATCGTTTACGTACGAAGATGCGAGGGCAGCATGTGTTGTTTTGGAGGTCTCCCATTCGCAAAAACGCAGAGATCTGCCGTTCCTCGCAGATAAGTATATCCTAGGTTCAGATGGGCAGACTCAAGTCGTCATTAGGATCGACCTTGAATACCGAAAGAATAAGGGAAAAGAAGCTAGGCTTCTTGTATGGCGACCAAGATTTACCGAGGAAGATGGGAGAGTCGTACTTGAAGCAGCTAAAACGGAAACAGGTATCTTTCGGGCAGTAGATGGTAGCTTGGTCAACGGGGAACGGATCCTTCGTATTGGGCTCAAGGATTTTGGGTTCTGGCCCGATTGCCTAGGAATCGATGACATCTCCGGGGAGGTTACTATTTCGTTTTCTCAACTTTACGAAATAGTACAGATGGCTGAAGCTAGAAAGGAGTGCATGGATCGTGGAAGGAGGGAGGTAAATTATCTGAAGCGGCGAAGGGTTAGGTCACCACCGGAGTAACTTACAGAATCAGACGAGAAGCGGCTGTGCGACCGTAGCGAGCGGCAACGAAAAGTGGACGAAGACGATAAGCCGTTCTTGGAAACCAATATCGACGGTGAGCGGGAGGTATGCCCGAGCTCACAGAAAGAGCGGGTTCGCGCATGGCAGTCAATGCGGCTGTAAGTATTATCTTGAAGTATTTATTTGATTTCCTAGAGAGCTTGATAACAATAGGCTTAGATTTATCAAGACCTACAAGAAGCGGGACTTTAATCAGATCTGGCTGGATCCATGCCGGGACGATCCAGAGGCAAAGCTGGTTATTCGATCGTATTTTCGCGACTACGTCGAAACTTCGTAGACAGCTCGCCCTGTCCTTGGAGAAGAAGAATACGAGGTTGTCCAGACGGTTACGAGCACCAAGCCTGTGATCACGCATTGGAAGAACTAATTGCAGAGGCAGACAACACGATCCTTAGGGTAATGAGGCGAAGAGAACCCCACAATCGTGGACTCGGAACTGTTAGTGAATGCCCGAATGGGAACTCGAACTTGGCGTGTTATGTTGAGCTGCTGAGGAGACAAGAGCACGAGGGTTCGGGGGGAGTCTCGGAAGGAAATAACTCCCATGTACCTAAGGTAAATAACCAACCTTCAGCCCATCCAGCATCTCCTGGTGCACACAATCCTCGCAGAGTGGCACCGGGCAACCGGGTGGCACTGTCAAATGCTGGCCGTTGCTCAGTCGTCGACAGAACGTCCACACAGTAATTAACGGCAGTGCGTGAATGACCAGACCCTGGACGTTCTGCGGCCCAAGCCAGACGAAGAGGGGACGACAAAGAAGAATTGGAGAGAGAAACGAGATACTACCTGTGCAACTCGTCCATAACAGGATATGTTGCATGAGGCGTCAGGATGTTAACATCGTAATGCCAGTACTTAGGGTATTGCAAGCATTTTACTCGCATGTTGTCAGGATAGTCGGGCAGTGTCAAAGAACCCCCCCTCTCCTCCTAGGTATTCTCGTTATCCCGTAGTAGTACGGGTACCTGTCACGAGCAGAGGGCCATTGGACGAGGCAAAGCTGCGGAAAGACCTCTCTATTGTAAAAAAATCACAAAATAAGAAGAGAAAGGAAGAGGCGCTAGAAGGGCTCTCGCGATGTTGGGGTTAAATGTCAGAGCAAGTGGGGCACGTACGAGGAAGGCAAGCACGCCCCTTGACAGCAGGCACCACCGTCACAGTACCCTTCACAACGCTCCGATCTACTAACTACTAGCTGCACGACGAAAACTTGTATTCAACATCGTAAACCAGCAACATCATGTAAAAAAGTTCATTAGTGCGGCTAGATTGTCCCGAACAACATCTTGAGCTATTCGAGGTGACGATCTCAGGGAGAAGTAAGTAAATAAACATTGGGTGGCACTTTATTCCACTCCTCGTTAACTACTCTTAATTACTTCAGACTGTTTTCCGCCCGCGACATGTAGGAAAAGCAGAGAATGCGCCGCCTCAACGTCGACACAGGGCATCACGGCGACGAAACGCCAACACAATACGCCTGGCCAAGCCAGAAGTTTGTCACGCAATCCCGGCTGACAGCCGGGTTCCAGTCGTAGAACTGGTCCAGCGAGATGCCGTTGTCTGCGGCGAGTGAGCCACAGGTATCGCCGGATTCTACAACATCCCATTTGTTGCAGTTGCCTGGCTGGCCGGTATGGGTGGGCGCGGGAGGGGTTGGTGTGGTAGTCGTCGCCGTAGATGTGGATGTTGGGGTAGGCGTACTTCCGCTTCCCGATACGCCCACGCAGTAAGCCTGGCCCAGCCAGAAGTTGGTCACGCAGTCCCGGCTCACAGCAGGGTTCCAGTCATAGAACTGGTCCAGCGAGATGCCGTTGTCTGCGGCGAGTGAGCCACAGGTATCACCGGATTCTACAACATCCCACTTGTTGCAGTTGCTGGGCTGGCCCGGGTGAGTGGGGGCGGGAGGAGTCGGGCTGGTAGCACTCGTCGTCGTCGACGTGGCTGTGGTGCCGCTCCCGTCTCCTGAGATGCCGACGCAGTAGGCCTGGCCCAACCAAAAGTTTTCAACACAGTCGCTACTAACCGCTGGGTTCCAGGCCAAGAACTGGCTCAACGAGATACCGTTGTCCGCGGCGAGTGAGCCACAGGTGTCACCCGACTCCACGACATCCCACTTGTTGCAGTTGCTTGGCTGACCCGGGTGCGTGGGCGCAGGAGGAGTCGGGCTGGTAGAACTTGTCGTCGTGGACGTGGCTGTGGTGCCGCCCCCGTCTCCCGAGACGCCGACGCAATACGCCTGGTCCAGCCAGAAGTTGGTCGAGCAGTCGCTGCTGACGGCCGGGTTCCAGGCCAGGAACTGGCTCAGCGAGATGCCGGCGGCATCGGCAACCGACTGGCACGAGTCGCCTGAGACGACGACGTGCCATGTGTCGCAGTCTGCAGGCTGGCCCGAGTGCGTCGGCGCAGGGGGCCCGCTCGTGGTCGCCGTCGCCGTCGCCGTCGTCGCCGTATCCGTCTCTGCGGCCTGCAGGTTCCAGGACCCGCAGTAGCGCCTGCCAGCCACGAAAGAGCAGGCCGGATCCGTGATACCGAGTTCGAGCGCGTTCCAGGCGACAAAGTTGTCGTTGTCGGCGTTGTAGTTGTGGGCCGCCAGTTCGCAGTTGCTCTTCCAGTAGCCCAGCTGGTCCGACACGAACTGGTAGTCATCGCCCAGAAAATAGTGGACGCAGTCGTCGCGGACTCCCGTGGCTAGCGGAGCGGGGGTGTACGGCCGCGAGTAGCTCGTCACGGTGGCATTGGGGAGCATGGTGAAGGGGATGCCGGTGAAGGTGGCACTGGGATCGATAGTGATGGAGACATAGCCCGGCCGGCCAGGGTAGGTATTGACTAATACATGGGGGAATCGAGGGTCAGAAAGGGGACTTGCGACTTGCTTATCAAGAGAGTTGAGAGTAAGCGACTGTGTGACTTACTGTCTCCCACTGGCTGTACGCAGTAGCTCTCTCCCGCATACAGATTGGTGCAGTTGACATTGATGCCAGGGTTGAGGAAGAGAAAGTCTTCTAGGGAGATGGCGAACTTGAGGACCAAGAGGTTACAATAGTCGCCCGCTTCAACGTCGTACCAGCGGCCGCAAGGCTTAGTTGACCCCGGGGCGGCATCCGTTGGCACAGGTGCGGGAGTGGTCGGGATCATGGGCGGAATATTGGTCGTCACGGGAGGACTCAGCTGAGGTCCGGGAGGACTGATGCAGAGCGTGGTACCGTTCATCATGTTGATGTTGGAGCAGACCGGATTGATGACCGGGTTCCAGGCCTTGAGCTGGGTCTCGGTGATGCCTGCGGCGTCTGCGATAACGGCACACGTCTGGTTGACTTCCACAGTGACGGTGTCGCACGTGTTGGTGATGCAGAGACTGCCTGACGTGGGGAAGTCGGCGCAGTAGGCGGCCAGATTATTGTCTGCGAGAAGCCAGGCTGTGCCCACGCCCTGGGCCTCGGAGATGCTGTAGCAGTCATCGCCGCTTTGGATGGTATACTGCGTTCCAGCACACGAGACCTCGGTAGGCTGCGGCTCGCTGGTTGAGTAGTCGATGGTTGTGGTGATTACGGGCTTGCCCGTGATGCCACAGCTCGACGTCATGCTCTCATAGAGCGACTCGCTGGCCACGACCGGGCCGTCAAAATAGGGCGATCCGGCGCGCATGCGCAGCCTGGCTGCGATGCACTCATCGCACCTGCTAGGCTCTGTGGCCCCCTCCGGGACCTCGCTGAGGTAGTTGAAAGGTGAGACTGTTGGAGCTGTAAGCACAGGGAAAGTGATATCTAACCATCAGGGTATCGACTAACCTCCGGGGTCGTTGAAGACGGCAGCCAAGGCCGCAACAGGGCCGCAGAACTTGTTGTTCTCGCGCAGACACGTAAACTGGAACGTGTGCTCGAGAGTGGCTGGAATCACCACCGGCGATGCGGGAAGCTCAAAATCGGCTGGGATAGTCACGCCGTCGGGGCACGCGGACCGGACCGACGCTGTCCACGAAGACAGCGCCGCGGCGCAGCCCGAGGTACAGATGCGCTCCAGGGACGCAGGGCGGTAGAAGAAATCTGGGCGGAGGTCCCGCACGAGACGGTCACAGGCCACGTCGGCCAGCAGAGCCGCAGAGCAAGCCGAGGGGAGGTCGTCGGGCAGGCTGTCCTCGTAGATCATCGTGACAGCAGCCACGGGCCGAAGGCTCAGTAGAGCCCCGAGGCCCAGGAGGCGACAGAGTTGAACCATGATGGTGACGGCCGGAAGGTTCCACAGCCAGAAACCAGAGAAGGAGAAGCCCAAGTTCTGGCCTGCCTCATGCGTTGTGGGAGGAGAGTCAGAAGACTGAGAGCTGGGAAGGTGAGTGATTAAGTGACATGGATGATGGGTGAATTCAATGACATGCCCTGCCGATCAACTCTCTCGCCTCACATGTCGAGATGAATCAGAATCCATCAGGGTCCCCTTTTCCCGGCACTTCCCAAAGTAGACCAAGTGCTCAGGGGTAGGTACCTGGTTCAGGGGTAGCCGCCATTTTCTGCAGGACCGTACATACAGAATACACGCGACGTGCGTCTTCAATATTTCTTGTAAGTGTGTCTAATCCGCTGTGAGGGTAGGCTACAGCTTACTACTATATCGCATGTCACGCTGGGTGAGACGGCACATCTTAGTCATCCTATAATACTACCCTACTATCCGTGTGTTCTCGGTTTATTTGATTTAGTGACTATAATCATGCACGGTGCGCCGTGTCATTACCACCTAAACCTCTCTTTTGGTCCATAACACCCCAATTCTTCACATTCCTCTACTACTAGGGTAAGCAGCACATTTGCGTTCCTGCAGTACCTAAGCGCCGAGTACCGGGACAGGCAGGACGGGATACCTAGATGAGCGAAACGCAAGTGGACTGATAAAATCAATAGCTTATTCGGCTGGATCGGCTCTTGAGTAGCCAACGCCGGTGAGATGGAGTGCGACGTCCTCTCCCTGCATGTACGTTAAGTGATCAAGGGTTCCCATGTTTCCTGGCCTTTCTTGACGCTTGCTTCGGTTGCCTGACCATAGGGGTCTCACTCTTTTGGCCCTGTTCATTCATTGTCATTCTCCTTTGCCTCAACACACCCACGGCATGGGGCCACCGTCGTGGCGGTCCTTGGGCGCTTTGCTCCTGTTGACGTTGACCACACGCAGTATCGCGGGAGTCATCAACGTCAAACCTCACATTGAAGATGCGCCGCGTCGGCCCGAGACGTGTAGAAGCGAGATTTCGTACGTCTGAAGGTTCCAGTCCAGTGAAGCTCCGGCTGACGGCGCCAACAGGTTCCTGGACTATTCGGCCAAAATCCGGCATGAATATGAGCTGCCAGTCTGCAGTACTGGCGACCATCCTGATGGCGTCCAGGCCAGGGATGTCGAGGCAAGCAACGGCGTGTCCTTCCTAGCGGCGGAGTCACTGTCATTCTTGTCCGGCAGACAGGTCGTGGGAGGCGACGACTATTCGTGCGCCCCAGACCGTCCCTGCAAGAACAAAGCGTGCTGCCCAAAGGCGACGCTCCAGTGTAATTATGGCGAGGAGTATGTCTTCTTTCTGCCCTCCCTCCCCCTTCCTTCCCACAACCGAAACATCTTCACCCGATACCAAGAGTAGTGTACACGCTGACTTGGAGTCCAGGTACTGCGGCACATCAGGCATCTCGCCTAATGAAGTCTGCTGGTCCAACTGCGATGCCAAAGCAGAATGTGGCGTAAACGCCAAGGTCCCTGGCCAAAAGTGTCCTCTCAACGTCTGCTGTGGAAAGTGAGTGCTGTCTTCATGTTTATGTTCTCCGCGACTACGAGTAGGTGACTCTGAAACAATCCAATCGGCTAACGGCATGGTGACTTGTAATAGATGGGGCTTTTGCGGAATGACAAAGTGGGTTGACGAGTCCCCCCCTTTTTGTCGCTTGTCTTCTAACGCCCGCCGTCAAAGGGACTTTTGCGAAGTCGAAGATCATGGCGCTACTGGCGGTTGCCAATCCAACTGCGAGCAGCCAGAGCCCAAGGACAAGGACAATGAACAGCTGGATCGTGTCATTGGATACTACGAGGCCTGGCGATACAACTCCGAGTGTCAGGGAATGGTGAGTGTGCCTTGATCCATGGAGATTTTCAAACTGACATGATGGTACACAACACAAACAGCCCCTGAACGACATACCCATCAACTCGCTGACGCACCTGTACTTTTCCTTTGCATTCATCACCCCAAACGAGTACAACATTGTCGGGATGGACGGTCTGCCCTCGGAGCTCTTCAGTAACTTTACCGACCTGAAGAAAGGCAATCCGAATCTCAAGGTGCTCATTGCCATCGGAGGATGGACACACAACGACCCAGGTAATTACGTGCTTCGTCCAACTATCCGACTTGTGTGCAGCAACGCAAAGCTAACAACGCTCCCCAGGCCCTCTGCAGAAGGTGTTTAGCAATATGGTCAGCACGAGGCAGAACCGAGCGACCTTCATTGCGAACCTAATGGCCTTCCTCCGTCAATATGCGTTTGACGGTGTTGACTTTGACTGGGTACGCAATGCCCAGGCCCACCTACCTACCTGGATCGTTGCTGTGGCTCTTTGCTAATGACTGTCTTACTGTCGAACAGGAATACCCCGGTGCTGATGACAGAGGTGGCGTGCCCGAGGAAGACGGCGTCAACTTTACCCAATTCCTCAAAGAGCTCCAAGAAGAAATCAAGAAGCAGCCCGTAAAGTACATTGTCTCGTATACTGCGCCAACAAGCTTCTGGTACTTGCGCCACTTTGACCTGAAGTCGGTCGACTATGTCGACTTTGTCAATGTCATGTCTTATGAGTACGTATATCAACCTAACCCGGCCACGACGCTCTGAGCGAATGAAGTCACGTTTCCGGCAAGTTGTGCTGACACGTACTCTACATGTAAAGCCTGCACGGAGTCTGGGACCGTGATAACCCGATCGGGTCTCACATCTACGGACACACGAACCTGACCGAGATGCGTCTGGCGTTTGATTTGTTCTGGCGCAACGACGTGCCAGCGCGCAAGCTGAACATGGGCCTTGGGTTCTACGGCCGAGCCTTTCAACTAGCCGACCCGGCTTGCAACAAGCCCGGCTGCATCTTCAAGGGAGGCGCAACGAAAGGGGCCTGCAGCGGCGAGTCTGGCATCCTCAGCTATCGTGAGATCATGGAGGTCATCAGGACCAAGAAACTCAAGCCCGTCCACGACAAGGAGGCAGGGGTCAAGTATATAACGTGGAACACGGACCAGGTAAAGGATATTCTACTCTTTCAACCCGAGGGTCAAGGCCCTAACGCATTTACGATCGAACATGCTAATGGGTTAACTGGTGTACTAGTGGGTGTCTTTCGACGACAAGGAGACGTTCAAGCAGAAAAAGGACCTAGCAAAGGAGCTCGGCCTCGGTGGGTTCCTGATATGGGCCATCGACCAGGACGACGACCAGCTGTCGGCGCTGGCGGCCGTGCTGGACCCCAAGCCACTGGGCGACTTCCGGGCCGACAAGGCCGACGAGAACTGGACAGGCTCCAACGAGCTGTGCTATATTTCCGAGTGCGGCGGCAACTGCAAGCCGGGCGATATCAAGATCACGGAGCAAAGGTGCGACAAGGGCAAGGAGAGCAAGCTCTGCTGCCCGCTCTCGGGAGCCCCTGACCCCAAGGAGTGCCACTGGCGAGGCGGGCCCCCCTTTTGCAACGGGCATTGCCACGACGACGAGGTCATGACGCACATGAGCAAATGGGGCGGCGGAGCCGACTGCTGGGACGGCCAGATGGCGCACTGCTGCAAGAGCCCGCTCGGCGAGGAGAACACATGCTACTGGGCCGGCATCGCCCAGGAGTGCAAGGCGGGCCATCTGCCCCTGACTTTCTCGGGCACCGTGCTCAGCATCCTCGACGACATTGCCGAGGTGATCCTCGCCGTCGTCGGCCGCGCCGTCCCTCTCGTCTCGCTCACGGGCCGCCTGCTCCTCGAGGTGCTCGACCAGCTCGACCTGGACACCAACAAACTGTACTGCTGTCCCGAGGAAGATCTCGACCGCTGGAAAAATTGCGGCTGGTACGGCAAGCCGGGCAGCTGCTTCGACGGCCACTGTCCCGACATGAAGTTTGTGCAGCTCACCGACAGCTACTATGGCGGCGGCGAGACGTGCGGCGCCCAGTTCTCGCGCGTGCGCACCTTCTGCTGCGAGTCGGCAGGCGATCCCCTGTTCCTCCCCGTGCCCCTGGAAAACCTGTTTGAGCACCCGCCCGAGGGGGACAGCGTCGACACCGACTTCAGCCTCGAGACGGACAAGTCCTCGGCGGGCGGCGACGACAACCCCAACGAGGCCGCCTTCCAGTTTGTCGTCCTGGCGTCGCCCGAGGAGCTGCAGGTCTCGATCGACAAGCGCGACGGCTCGCACTGGGACGTCTGGGGATGCGACGACGCCGTCACCGAGGGCGAGCACACGGTCAGCATGGTCTGCACCGACTTCTCCGAGAACAGCAACTGCCACAAGATCGGGCTCGGCCACGGCGTCCCCGGAACCATCTTGCAGATGCCCCCCGGGTGCGGTCCCGGCAAGTACGCCGTCGCAAAGAGCATGGAGCCCGCCCAGGGCGTTGATGACCATGCCACGCTGCTGCCACGCCGCCTCGCACACCTCGCGCCCCGGAAGCCGGTGGTGTACTCGCTGACCTTTGACTACGACTTTGCCCGTGTCCCGCGGGACCTCGGAGCTACACAGATGCGGATTGATTTTAGCAACCAAGACGACTACTGGGACACCGTCGTTGCCGGGGCCGTGGCCAAGAAGAAGAAGAAGAGGGGCCTCAACAGGCGCACGCTCGCCGACGTGGGGGGCAACCATGTAAGGTGGCTCGAAGAGGAGTTCAGGGATGACTACCACTTTGGCGGGTTGGACAAGCGTGAGCTGCACGAGCGCTGGTTTGGCAAGAGCATTCTCGAGTGGCTCGCGCAGCTCGTCAAGCCAGAGATCAAGCGCGAGTTCTTGCACACGTACGACGATACTGTCACGGCCAAGCTCATTGACGAGACGTGGCAATGCTCCAAGGGAAATGTCGGCTACGAGGGACACCTGCTTGCGCAGGCGCTTCTCAAGATCAAGGTCGAGTCCAGCTTTGGCTTCACCCTCATCGTCAACTCGCTCAGCCTGCCGCTCGACGTGAGCCAGAGCTATCTTACCTTTTACAACAAGGGCGAGATCACGGGCGTTGTGACTCTCGAGGCCGTGGCCAAGGTCTTTTACGAGAAGAAGAGCGTCATTCTGAACATCCCCTTCCCCGGCGCCTCCTTCAAGATTCCGGGCATCGCCACGATTGGTCCCCAGCTCACGGTCGAGGGCAGTATTGATGCGTCCCTGGCCGTGGCTGGCACCATTGAGACCAAGCTTGAGATTGCCAAGTGGGAAGTAAGTAGTATCCCCTCCATTCTTTCCCCTAGAATCTGCATAATCGTTTGTTGCTGACGTTGATGTACCTTTGTATCAGGTTCGCCAGGTCGTACCGGATGGCAACGACGATGCTTACAAGCCCAAGGAGATTGGCGAAGGCGACACCAGCCTCGACCGCACCGGCGACTTTGAGGGTATCAAGCGGCCCGAGTTCTATGCTGGCGTCGCCGTCCAGGGCGACGTCACAGCCCGGCTCTCGGCTGCGGCGGAGTTTGGGGTCCGGTTCGCCGACCGGTGGGAGGTCGACCCGGCTGCCGCCGCCGTCGTGGGTGAGGCGAGCGTCATGGCCAAGCTGACGGCGGGCGTCTCGACCAACGCCATCTGTCCCTTCACCTACAGTCTCGACGTCGGCGCCCGCCTGTATGCCAGGGTCCAGGCACCGCAGCTCTTTGGCTGGTCCGGCGGCGAATACGACCTGACACCCCAGTGGAACAAGGGCATCATCACGGCAGGCACCTGTCCGGATCTGGGACCCATTCCGTCCAAGAGAGACCTTAGTTTCATCGAAGCCACCGGCAACTATTCTGACGCCGACAGGGACAGCTATGGCCAAGGTCTGGCTTCCGAATCTGGGCTGCTGGACGCACGCGACCACAACCGAATACAGCAGCGGTCGGGTCATCTGGCCAAGAGAGGAAGCGTCTACGGCCCCGTGCTCAGTCTCCCCGTCGGCAAGTTCTTCTGCCCGCCGTCCAACGACCCCAACGAGAACGAGAGCAGCTCCTGCAGCGATGTCGAGCCAGCATGGGACCAGGACAAGTACCTCAACGAGGACTACGAAAGCAGGCGCAGGAGGAGGAGGAGATCAGAGAACGCTACTATTCTCGATGACCACGATGACGGCGACGACAATGATGATCTGGACGACATTGCAGGGGAGATCCTGGCGCACATCGACAAGAGGGCCATCAGCCAAAAGCCGGTCAGGGCGTGCGGCATCTCGACTACCTTTAGCTACCCGACGGACGGCTCCCTCCCCACCGGCGCCCTCATCTACGGATGGGAGCAGCCCGACGTCTGCGGCAGCTACGAATGGGGCGGCCCGCTCAACGCACGAGTTGCCAATACAGCGTACCACTCGGAGCACATCCTCGAGGCCCAGTTGGTGAGCAAGTTCTTTTCCTACATGGACGAGAAGACCGATCTCCTGCCCAACCCAAACCCCAATGCCCCCCAGAACCAAGCCAGGATATCGTTCTGCAGGTATGTCGACATGATGTTCAACATCCCCGCCGTCCCGGCCCCGAATATCGACACGGCCCAGGGCTTTGGCGCATCGCTCAAGCCCATCGATCACATCGCCGCCCAGTTTCCGACGCACCTGTGGAAGGTGGACGAGTACGTCGCCCTCGAGAGGCCCATCAACACTCCCGCCAAGGGCAAGGCCTGGGGCAGCGAGCGCGAGATCATCCGGACGGACAACTGGCTGACCAGCAAGCTGCCCAACCCGGCGGGCGCCCGCGCGATGCTCAAGGCGATGCGCTCGCTGATCGGGTCGCGCATCTACCACAACGACGGGACCGTGTTGGCCATCCTGCGCGCGCAAAAGGCCCGCGTGGGCGCCATCCTCGGCCTCCTCGACACGACGATACTCCCCGCCAACCCGCCGGCGGGCCTCGCCGCCTGGCAGGGGTTCGGGCTGCAGGCCGAGTGGGACACGTTCATGCGCGGCGAGTTCCTCATGATGCAAACCAAGACGATGAAGGTGCTCAACGGCTTCATAGGGCCCTTGATGGAGCACTGGGCCAACGACGCCGTCAAGCAGGCGAACCAGGACCAGCAGGGTGACAGCGCCGCCGTTCTCGCGCAGAAGCAGCAGATCAGGAACCTGATTGATGATATTGAGGCCATGAATGACTACCTGCGGACGATGCCTGCTTGGCAGTGGCCTTTCTAGAGCTGTTTTCTCGGCAGAGAGAGAGAAAGAGAAAGAGAAAGAGAAAGAGAAAGAACCTCTAGACCCTACCTAATTTGATAGGCTTTACTATGTAGAGTGTAAATGGAAGAGGACGTTCAAATACCCGGACTTGAGAAATTGCTTGGAAATGTGCTTGTGCAACGTTAATTTTGTGTGTCCGGTCCATAATTGAGCACTGCTCTCTCGTTCTACCTTACCTACTTGTAACCTAAGCGATAGTATAGGGCACGATGTGTCTCTTACGCCCAAACTCAAAGTCCAACCACTCCTGCCGTCCCAGTTGTTCAAACAAATCCAACACGCTCTGACTCGGTCTCCAGTCACCGACCTGCCACTGGACCACTGCTTCTTTTTGACCCTGCCCCTGCTCGTCACCATTCCCACCAGCTCGGTATCGCACCCCCCACTTATGCACGCCGTTTTCGTCGTCGTACGGCGCCTCGTCTCCGTACTCGTCTGCCCTGCTCTCGGAAGGATACCACGCCAGGTAGGCAAAGAGCTCCGCCTCCTCGAGTACGCCCATGTTCTTCACAGCCGAGGCAAACCCCGCGAGCAGAGGCTCGATCCTCTCGGCGAGCGGCTCGGTGCGGAACACGTCCTGGAAAAATTCAACCTCTTCGCCACCCTGCGGATCCATGTCCCACTGCTCGTCCACCTCCTCGTCCTCGGCGGTGGTCTGCAGAGGCGGGTAGTGGTCTTCTTCGGAGATGGCGAAGCCCTCCGGGTGGGGATCCTCCCCTCGCGGGCCGACGAAATACCAGCTGCCGTCTGGTCGCAGCGGGTGAAACTCGATGGTGAGCCATCGCATGCGCGACCACTGCGCCGACGATGGCGTGTCGGGCGCGTCGGGCGCGTCGGGCGCAGGGAAGAGATGCTCGGTGACAAAGGCTCGGAGGTTGAGCTCCTGCAGCTGGATCGCCAGCGCGCGCAGGCCCACCGACAGAGGGTCTTGCTGGGCCGGCGCCACGAGATCCGGCATCGGCAGTGCCTGGTTGTCGTAAAGGCCAAGTCTCGGCTGCCAGAACCACAGCCTGGCCTTGGTCATAGTGGCAGGGATCCGCAGACCACCCAGCAGCTCCTCCTGCTTCTCCATGACAGCGCCAAACTCGTGACGCGCATCGCGCCAGGGCCCTTCCCAGACGCGTGTGAAGTGACGCACGGGCCGGCCGGCCGCGGCCACGGGGAGCCTCTCCCACAACCAGGGGCAGTCGATCTCGGCCACGCCGGGGAGACGGACGAGGCATTCCAGGGGCACGCGCAGAGAAACGGGTCGGACGCGGCCAAAGTCGAACTCCTGATCCGGGGCGTAGTCCTGTATGATGCGGAGCTTGCGCACAAACGGCAGCGCGGGGAGCGTCTCGGGGCTTTGCAGCGTCAGGCGGCGCGTGTGGTAGATAAGATGCTGGCAGTACGGGTAGATGTCGAAGGACTGGCACCCGATCCTGATTTCGACCTCGACGCCCTTCTCCTCGTCTATGGGCGCCAGCTTTGCCTCTGCTTCTGCCAGCGAGGCTGCGCTTCTCGCGTGGTAGGCGGCCAGCTGCTCGTACAGGGCGTGAAGCTGCGCCGAGAAATGGGCGCTGACCGCCGTGGTTTCCTCGACCGGCTCGCGGCAGGGGAGGGGGTCCTCGTGCGGGTTTAGGAGCAGCGGCATGTCGACCTTGTGGGAGACGTGCGTGAGCGGGCGGCCGACCTCGGCGTGCCGAGCGCCGCTCTCCTCAATCGAAGCCCGGGCGCGGCCATTGACGTCGGGTTCTAGAATGAGGATTGCCATGACGAGTTCAGAACTTCAGCTTGAGAGGTAACGTGATGAATGACGGCGGGTTGCGGGTTGGCGGGCTGGGTGGACACGAGCTACTAGAGTTGCGTCGCTGTGAATAAGGTAATGTCGTAGCGGGGTTCTGAGGGGTGTAAGAATCATTACCGCACAACGTAGTAGCGGGAACCATTGTGTGAAATGAACCTCTTGTCAGGGAGAGCTATACCATTTTCTAATTCCTGCGGTCACCCCTACTGGCCTACTTCTTTATCCAATTAGCGCCTCACTAAATGGTCCAAGGCTCCAAATACGAGAAACTCGACCTGATGCAGTTATGGTGCAGTTGGTGTAGAAGTATTCGGCTTTTATTTTCCTTGCTTCATATTATTCAGGTTTGAGTTCGCTCCGCTGGAACGCCGTCCAGCGAAACTTCTCAAATAGTCTGCTAGGCGGCGCGTCGGCAGGCAGGTGTGAACGAGGGCATGTCCCTCCTGCTCTCTTCATCTAACTATGTAATGAAGGATAGACCTAAAACGTATCACGACCGCAATGACGATTTTTTTAATAAATATTTTATTGTTCCGGCCCCTTAAATCCTCTGTCTCCTTCCCTCGTTCTCTTTACCCGCCAATTCCCTGACTCATTCGCTAGGCTATATACGTTCCTCCCCCTAGTTTTCCTCCCTTGGTATTGCGCAACTGTATATCGCTTCTCTCGCTACTTGCTCTCCTCTCCTATCGCTCGCTATTCAAGACGTTCTAGATTCGTAATCCCTCTTAGCTATAGCTTTTAGAGCGACTATAGCTCGACTCCTAGCCCTCTCTACTCTAGAGCGGTTATCGTATTGCCTAGACTCGCCCCTTCTCCAATCTTTTACGTTGTATCGCCTACAATGTCGGAAACAAATAACTAGTTAGCTGTATTGTTGGAAGACTAAGAGCCACGATTTCACTTTTTTTTTTTTTTTTTTTACAAGATAAAAGATTTTCAGTAGTGGGATCAATTAATTCAG